>JASANB010003722.1:0-32978 GCA_030248155.1 Sabatieria punctata
AAAAATGACGAAAAAGGCGATCTTCTAAAATTTATACGTCCCTACTACTTGGCACATGCCTTTATTCGATTAGCAGCAGAGCATTCTCTCTACTCTCTAGTAATGTGTGCGCAACCGATACAAATGGTGACGAAAAGGCTTTGGGGAAGCAGTCAGCTTAGAAACTGGACAGTCGAACTGACCGACACTGAGGTGGTGCTCCAGTGCAATGGGACACAGAAAGTGATTTGGTTGGAAGACATCATCGGTTGCTACATGTCAGTCTCAGATCAAAGCATCGCGGTGCTCACTGCCTACACAAAGATCACAGATACCACCAGTTCGGGTGACCGGCACCGCAAACATTTTAAGCTAAAATTCTCCGATCAGCAAGTGCTGAATCAATGGTTGGATCAGGTTCGAAGCAAAATTGCTGTGCCGTCCCCACTTCACCAACGCGTCAACCACTCCGGTCGTCGTTTGTTGGTTCTGATTAATCCGCACTCAGGAACAGGCAATGCAATGAGGGTCTACAACAGACAAGTGGCACCGATTCTGGAAGAAGCTGGAGTGGAGTCTGTTCTGCTTGTCACTGAGGCCACTAATCACGCCCAGCAGATAGTAAGACAGCTCGATCTGTCCACGTTCGATGGTGTCGTGACTGTATCAGGAGACGGGCTTGCTCACGAAGTCATCAATGGACTGATGCAACGAGAAGACCGTGACACAGCGCTCCGGTTCCCTATCGGAGTCGTTCCAAGCGGCACCGGCAACGGTCTGGCCGCGGCGATTTGCTTTCACTCTGACCAGCTCTACAAAACTAAAAATTTTAAGGAATTCGCGCGACATTGCGCTTTAATAATTGCTCGCCCTCGGTACGTTGCCTTACCCATAATGCATGTAGAAACAGCACAGGATAACTTGGCCTCGTTTATGGGTGTCAGTTACGGTCTGATCGCCGATATTGACATCGGCAGCGAAAAGTTGCGCGGACTATGCGGCGCTAGCAGATTTGTGATCTATGCGCTGGTGAATATAGCGCGGCTAAAGAGCTATCGCGTCCGCCTGCACCATTTGCCACACGGCACTGGTACAGCTGACCGTCACCAAGCACCAGAACTCGACCCATGGCGCAGCAGCTATGCCGAGGTCGGGAGTGAGGTGCCGCCTTTGAGTGAGCCAGTGCCGCAGAGCTGGAGAACGGAAGAGGATGACTTTGTCTTAGTCTTCGTAGCTTCTCTGTCGCACTTGGCTAGTGACTGTTGGCTGGTGCCCAATGCAAACCTATCCGAGAACGACTTGTATCTGCTGACGATTCGACAGCGCGCTGCTACCAGACTGAATGTTTTTAGAGTTCTCAACCAACTGGAAGCAGGAACACATTTATCTCTACCAGCCTTGGAAATGATTCCGGTTAAAGCAGTGCGTTTGGAACCGCTTTCAACTGCAGCCAGTATTACGGTGGACGGAGAAGAGATTAGATCGTCAGTAGTACAAGCAGTTGCTACCGCTCGCACAGCTACGGTAATGGCCAAATACAGTTCCACCGTTCCCAGAAGCAAGGCCATCGACTAAGCCCTGCAATTACTATTACCCATACAGGGGGTGTGGGGAGTGGTCTGCCCCACCCGACTTAGGTCAGATCCCCCCGGATGGGACCCGCGGAGACGATTTTTCCGAGCCCCTCCGATTTTTCTTGCAAGTAATTTTTTGAGTAATTTTTGCGATTTTTTTGCAATTTCAGACAAAAAAATTGCAAAAATCACCTGGATTAGTCCAAATTAGCGATTTTTGACGATTTTTAGCCGAAAATTGTTGTTGTGTCGCGTACGTTGCCGAAGCACCACCCTATTCAACTTCTACTAGGTTCGCCCGTTCTATTGGTCCCAAGCACCGGCTTTTCGAAGTACCACCAAGCCTTCCCAAGTTGTTGATTGCCAGCTTGGTGTTGTAGTAAACGTCTGGATTTACAGTCTGCAAATGATTGCTGAGGTGATGTGCATCTAGTGCCATAGTTCGGCGTTCTTATCAGTATAAAACGTCTACATGGCGCTGCGCTCACGTTTTCTGTTTTCTGTTGTCCGGCACTGCCAGTCAGCCTTCGGAAACATCAAAGGCGCTCGATTTTTGTCGTCGCAGAAATTTGCGGTAGCTTTGCTTGGAGCTGGCCGTTTAGGATGTATGCATTTAGAGAATGCCTTGCTCGATTCTCGCTGCAACATCCGATATATAATTGACTCAAATAGCCAAGTATTAGACCAACTTTTGGTCAAGTATCCTGTTCTGCGCTCTGATTACCATCAATGCAAATTGGCCACTGATGAAAACGAAGCTCTGATTGACCCCAGGTTGTCGTTTTACTGGGTTATCCACTGCGATTCTCAGTGTGTTTTAGCGTAAAGGCTGTGATCGTTTGTACACCAACCAGTCATCACGAACGGCAAATCTGCCAAGCGCTCAGTTCAGGGAAAGATGTGTTTTCGGAGAAACCCATTAGTGACACTGTCAGTGCTATTCAGCGTTGTTACTCTGCCGCCAAAGCAGCAAACCGATATCTGTTCTGCGCCTTTACCAAGTACGTTTCATTAGTAAGTGCAGTTTGTTTCGCTGCACTATCTCCAGTACGCAGAACGCCTGTAGTGTAGACTGTGCATTCAGTGGCGTATATATCAGGGGTGTATTGTACATACACCCTCTTCGCGGTGGAAGGACGAAGAAAAAATCTCTCAAAAATAGGAGGCGAATCAGTTAGGTGCTAAAACTGTCCATTTTATGGTCAAAATAACTCAAAAATGCGTTTTTGTAGGATGTTTTTTCAAAAATTTCCCGTCCTGATTGGGCTTCCACTGACAAAATTCTCTATCCCCACTTGCAATTACTGAATACGCCTCTGTGTACGTTCAGAATACGCGTAACTACATCTAGATACAAGACCCGAATTTTCAGGCGGTTCGACCCAAGCTGTTCTGAGGTGGTTAAGTACGTCAAAGAAGGGAAATTAGGAAAGGTACACATCATTAAAACGGTTAGCATTGATCCCCATTTTCCACCACCCGGATTTCTGAAAGATGCCGGTATGACGCAATCGAACGGTTGAGGCTGAGCTGAGAGTGCTGCAGGGAACATGTTCCAAGACTTCATGATTCACGACTTTGACCTAGCCAGTCACATACTGGGAGAAGAGCCTTACCAAGTGTTTGCCATTGGAAAATCTCATTTCGAGCAAGTGGCTGCTCAGAACCAATGGGACACAATATTCGCGTGGCTGCAGTTTCCTTGTGGAGCCGTGGCTCAGCTGCAAAACGGACGCTACGCCTCCTACGGATATGACATAAGAGTTGAGGTGGGCCTTCCCCGAAATGATTGTTACAGTACCTATTTTTTAAGAAATTGTTGCACTATCGCCATTATATTTCGTTCAGTGTATTTCTGCGGTTGAGCTTCTCATGGTTTTTAGAAAACTCACTAAATCCTAAAAACGTAATCTGCACAGAATGAGGTCGTTAACTGCAACCTTTTTGAATAGTATTGGAGCTGGATGCGGATTAATGGCGAGATCTGCTGATTCTTCAATAGTATCCGCATTAGTAAGTGTACTGTTGTTAGGCCCACTTTTCTGGTCCGAGGTATCACCTGCTGGGTTTTGTTCAGACATAGAGTAAGATTCCTATGTTTGAACAGGTGCCTAAGTTTGAACACTGGAAGGTCCCGGCCACCGTACTCCATTTCTGTAAGTGCTATATCCTTGATTCAAGGTTCGCAGGTGGTGTGGGGTCTTGGCTATTTGCTGCTCTGCTTTTGCGTAACAAAGATCAGTTGTAAGGGAATAGGAGCAGCTGAAACGGTGACTAGTCGAACACCTAATTTTTTAATTGTCTTGCGCTAAGCTCCCTATAAGTGGTACAGCATAGGCACCCGGCGGGACAATAGGTTTTCATATATGCTCTTTTCATCTGTGGCATCAGATTTTTTCTGCAACGCACCGCTTCGTCTGTATGAAATTGTACCTAAGGTGCCTAAGTTTGAACACCCCCTATATTTCCATATTTCTTGGCTCAAACGTGACATATTACGCTAAACTGGTTTGTAAATTTGTTTTAGTGTCTTTCTAGTTCAAATAGTAATGTAAAGATGCCAAAAGTTTAAGTCTGGCGAAATTTTAACGTCAGCTGAAGCACGCAGTCGGCTGAAATCAGCTGAAGAATCGGCTGCCGCCAAGAAACAGAAGCTACATGGTAGAAAGCGTAAATCTAGAGCTAGAGCTGCCACGGTCAGCTCATCTGACGAATCAGATGCTGAGGAGGGTGATAGTTACTCTGTTACTCTTGTAACTGTGAGTGGGATGACACTTCTCTTGCCCAGACCTGATATTATTGCGACAACAATCAACAAGGTCGCAAAATCGTCCAGTGCAGAAATTTCACCTGCTCTGATTGCGCTGACAGGCTTTATAAGCAGCAGATCCATGAGGACGACCCGTTTTTCTGCGAAGAACACATGAAAGATTAGTTGGGCGCTTAGTGATTACGTTCTTTCGTTTTGATGCCGCTATCTGCTTATAAAGTGGTTGTTTTTTCGAAAACAACGTTGCAGCGTGTTTGTTAGGCTTTTTTTAAACGTAGAAAGTGTTCAAACTTTGAAACCCCGTTTAAACATTGAGCAAGGTATCAAACCGTTTAGTCTTCAAACTTAGGCACCGGGTCCCTAAGTTTGAACACTTGGCGAGTTTTAAAAAAACATTCGTTCTTCCTCTCCCGATCATGCGATCTTTACCAAACCTTCAGTGCCTCTTCCAGTGATCATGTAGTTTTGTTTCCATGAGCAAAAAGCCTATCGCCCAATTCCTTGGTTTTTAACAACCGCTTATTTCGTTAACCCGTTCAAACTTAGGAATCTTACTCTACAACGTAACGTACTGTACAGTACATAAGTACTTAGTACTATACAATGTGTATGTATAGTAGGTCAGATGAACTAAATGCAGTCAGTAACTGTGAAACAGTGCAGAAAGGAACGTTGGAAGTTTCAGCCAAAATCCGGAAGCTGGTTTGTTCAAAAGTTATGTAGGTTCGCAAATGAAAGGTGTGTGCGTGCAATTGTGCAGCTGGGAAGTTTCTTTTCCACTTTTTTACAACAGTTGGTCAGCTTGGAATGTGCACATTTTTGGTGGAAAATCAGCATGTATACTATGGATGAAATATATCTACGGGATAGTGCATCAATGTTGACAAAATTTAAATCAAATCCAACACCCCATTCGTGCGAATATGGCAACGGTTGCTTCGGAGCACAGAGCAAAGAAAGTGTGAAGTGGTTTGTACGAATGAGTATGACAGGTTTTCGGAGACAGGGGCATGATTCAAGTGGACAACATGCACAACCGGTTGAACCGTTATTTCACGTCCACCGGAGAGCAATTGCCACGTATTGGCGACCAACACTTCTACTTGAATCGCTACAAGGAAGCGTTCAAGTGCGAAATGACACATTTCTTCAACTGCTTGGAAGGTATCACTGCATTACATCACAAAGCTTACGTTGACTGTTGGTTTACAGGGAAGGAAGAGCAACTGGTGTTTGAAAGTGATGCAGTTCTTGCTTGCAAACTAGCCGACGCCGCGTGCCAGTCTGCCAAAGCTGAACACCCGGTTCATATCTCATAGTTCTTGGGCTATGAACGCCTCTTAAGTGTAAGCGCTGTACGCAATTAAGATGCTAAATAGTGAGACTTGATCACAACCAACGCAATGCGACGAATTGTTCGTGTCTGTACGATAAACTAGTCAACAGTGTGTTTGTTCGAAGCACGAAGTCTAAACACCAAAGTCTTTAGCTCAAAACATGACTCTGAACACAAAACTCCTACAGTACCCACCAGCAGCGAAAACATTCGAACGCACAATATTGACCAAAAGCTACTTAGGCGTACGCACATAACACAAAATAATGATTGGAACAGAGGTTTACTGAAAAACATTTTCTCTGTCAGCTGCAGCCACTCCACTTGGGTCGTCGATGGCGGTGAAATTTAGGAAATGCGATGGCCGATGATCCTCGTGGTAAAATTCCTTCGGATTGGCCAGAGTCATCTCGTACCGCATGTTGGGGTCGTGCCGTACGCCTGAAATCATTTGAAGTCTATTTCAAATTGGACTTGTACAAAACCGGTGATTACCCATGAAATTGTAATTCCACACGCCGAGCGAAGGGACCATAAAAAAGCCAAGAAACCTGTCCGACAGCAACATTTGTACTTTTTCGTAGTGCGACGGAAGGTAGCCTTTCGGGTTGTTGCCTAGAAATCTTCAGCAGTACGCATACGTGCCAGAGGCAAAATAAAAATCTACTCAACTCCCATCAGTTGTTTGAAAGCTTTCTCAAGCACTTTCTAGCCTTATCCAACATTTTCGTCACTACATACTGGGTTAAAATTTTTCATTGTAAATACGGTTTTTAGTAAAAAAATCGATGAGAATCAGTCCTTAGCGCATTTTTAAGAAAATTAGATTTCATAAATTCAAACTTCTTAAAATATCGTGCCAAAAATTGCAATTTGTACCGAAAATTTGGCTCTCGAGCCTAGGCAACTACGTACAGGAAAGTGACTGTGCCTCTCTGAACCACCCACCATTCACACGACAAACAGAACCCAGGGTAGCAGCAGCAGCAAACTACCTTTATCAGTGTTGCTTCTGCCCCATTCGAAACCGCTCGGTGTTAACTTGTAGGCAGTGAGCGAAACCGACCCAGGGGTGAAACTGCAAACACAAAGACTCGGTGAAGAGAGAAAACGACAAAGTAACAGACCTGCAGGTAATGATGACGGTTTTCTCACCGTCCCAACTCTCATTTTCAGCCAACACCTTGGCGTGCAGACTGACGTCCTGGGGCGACAGTTGCGGCAGTTCGTTAGGCTGCGTGTGCATCCAACCCAACGGTTCCAGGTCCTTCATGAACTCGTGACCAGGCAAGGCGTTGGGCAGGTGCACAATCTGGTGCGTCCCCCACTGCGGCGGCAGCGCGATACAACGGATCTCTTTCACTTGGGGGTTGTCGGGCGGACTCACTCCGTACAGGTAACCGGCGATCTGCAAATTGAATGAAAGGTGAAAAAGTAAGGCATGTGAAATGGCGTAGCTGGGAATCGAACCCAGCAAAGTGCACACGGTTTCCAGTCAGAAGCATACATGTGCATGGTCGGCGGCTCAGGGGGGACGGCCAGGTCTCAGTCCGTAGTTGCCTGGATATAGGTACAAATTTTCGGTGGAAAAATCAAATTTTGGCGGGAAATTTAAATTTTTGCCCAAAATCTTGGCTAAAAAACGAAATGTTCGGTTAAAATTCAAAAATTTGAAATAAAAAATGAAATTTTCGACAAAAAATTGCCAAAAACCACTTTTCTGACAGAAACATTGTCAAAAAATCGAAATTTTCCAGGAAAATTTGAAAAAATTTCGGGTTTGGTGCGTAGTTGCCTGGAGGAAGGGTGCGTAGTTGCCAAAATTGATTTCTGTAGCCTAAAAACGCATCTGGAGGCTTTCTAGCAGCCTCTAGCAACGTTCGGGAGACTTTTATGTTCGTCCCCCTGGGCACTCCCAATGCACATATATGGTCACCGCACTCGTTGCCGCAACAGAACGAAACTGAAGCGCTCGGACTGATAAAAACCTCGTCACAGCTTGTCAGACGGGTAAACGGTCAAGAATCGTCATTGCGCTACAGGATGGATGGGGAGAAACAATAGAATAGAAGCGCTAAAAGATTACCTGTGTTCTAAGGTCGGAGATGACAATGAACTTTTTGAGAATATTTTTGGGCAAAATGTAGGTGTAGCCGGTGTCCTTGACGTCATCGGAATTAACGTAGATATGCTGCGTGCGCAGATGCAGATTGGTGGAGGAAATGGCTCGTACACGCCATTCTGTGCGGCTGGCAAACGACTGCGTCTAAAGCAGTAGAGCGTTTAGTTGAGAAGAGAGAGAGAGAGAGAGAGAGGCAGGTGGTACCTCGTAGTTGCTGGTGGTGGCGGAGATGATCTCGTCGCCATGCTTGTTCACCGTGCGAGTGGTGGTGGCGGTCAGCTGACTCTGCTCCTTCGTCTGCTTCTCTATCTCGGCTATTTGTTGTCGTTGTGCCGACGGTGCGCTTATCTCCATGCCGAGGATGATGTCGCGGATTTCCGACTGAGTCAGCGACGCAACGTTAACGTTGTTCTTCTTTCCGTAGTCGGCCAAGATCATGTCCTTCAGCGCCAATTCCACCTTAACCGCAACCAATCTTTGTTCAGTTCAAATTGCATTCAAACCCCTCCACTCAAACGCAGCAATCTTTCCAGTTACAGTAGAACCTCCATAAATCGGACGGATTAAGAGTCACCCCGTCCTATCCTAGACACAACAAATTCTATTTGTCACTGCATTCTTCTAAGGTAATTGGATGGTAGTGACGCATGGTTAGGGTTGCAATTCACTGTAGACGAGTTGCTGCTATATGTGCTGGTGCTTTATACACCTTGTCTTGCTTATCTGGGCTTAATTAAGCACGCACTAATCAATGCTGCAAAAATTCCCTTTCAAAACATTACAGCCTCCTTAATTGGGAGACCCCGTTATACAAGACGATTTTCGATCCCATTTACAGAGGTTCCACTTCTCTCAGATTGATTCGAAATACAAAGCAAGGCAGAGAAACCTATTAAACAGAATAGTGTTAAACCGACTTTAATCCATTCGTCATCGCTGAGAGTGGGCCAAATATGGTGCGGCTCAGTGATGATGGTTTTGTCCGGTTTCAGAATGACCTTGGTCTTGTCGGGGTTGATGTGCATGGCGCGCATTATGAGAATGACGCGAGAGAAGGCGGTGTAGGAGGAGATGGTCTTTAGCCAGTCGTCGTAGAGATTGAAGAGCACCATCTGCGGCTCGGTGGCCTTCAGGATGAGGTCGCCGAACTTCTCCACCTTCATGCACGCCTGGAACGGCAGCATCAGCTCCGACCCCTTTATGACGATGTTGGGGAAGTCGAGCAAGTGCACTTCCAGCGGGTCCAACATGGCCTTCCGAGTGACGATGATCTGCCGCGGCTGCTCCTCCACCGGCAACGACCGGATCAGCGCCGCCACCTCCTCGGCCGTCTTCCACTTGGCCAACTGAAACGCTCAATTCTTTCCCTCACCTCTATCTAAGACGGTGCATACCTGACTGAGTCGTTTCTGACCTGCCCAGACCGACGTGTGAATGATTTTCAGGAACAACTGGCCAGTGCGCGGGTTGAAGATGAAGATGGCCCCGTTAATCGGCTTCGTAGTCAGATTGCCCTCGAACGTCTACAACAAACAGAACTGCTGCCTACCGACTATACAAAGGGCAGCTTGAAGACCTTGTGAATGGTGACGCGGTAGACATTGGTGTCGTCGACAAACCAAATGATTTGGTTGGAGAAGAGTTCTCCGTAGTTCTGCGACGTCAGATACGGTTCGGTCGGCTCCGAACTGTACAACTGAAGACCTTTGCGGATGCGTTCTCGCAGCACGTAGAAGGCAGGATTGGCTTTGATTATCTTGGCCATGGCTTGCCGGATCAACGGCTTCACACCAGGGAACCAGTTTCCGTAGGCACTGAAAAAACCAAGCATCATGGTCGAGTTGAGAGCTATGGCAGCTGAATGCAACACACCTGTACAGATTGTAAGCCAAATCGACGGCGATCAACACGCCGGTGGGCGACGGGTAAATACTCATGTTGTCGGTGGTGTAGTCGAGGAACTTGGCGCGAGCGTATCGCTCAACGTCATGAGAATCGTAATCTCCCCAGCGCAACTGCACATCTACCCAGTACTTCTGTGTGGTGGTGTTGTCCATCACGTCTCTGAAACAATTTTAATTTGATTAATTATAAAAGGTCAAGCTATCGAAACTCCAAAATTAACGAATAGACATCTAAAGCAGCAGCGTGTCCAGACAGCGGATACACGGTGGGTATACACTCTTTCTTTTGGCTGAGACAGGTAGAAACGGCAAATTTCAGAAAAATCAATTGATTATGTACTACTGCAAACCGACAATTTCTGCCAATTCTACTATGAGAATGATTTTTGAAAGCTAATTTTTCAAAGTTTTCTTGCCTTGGATGGGCGGGCGGTGGAGCAAAAGATGTTGTTCAGCATGCTACCCATTCCTCGATTCAAACGCTGAGTAGCCGGTGACCTTAACGGTTGGTTCAACGAAAAGAAAAGCCAACATACTTTGAATCTGCCAACAACGACGGTCGACTGACGTGCCATTTATACTGGGCGAAGAGTAAGACGTCGGCGCAGCTGCTGTTCATTTTGTAGGACTTGCGCGGGTGGATCGTCTCTTTCTGCACCGTTTCGATCTCGAGCGCGTCCAACTCCTGGTCAAACACCTGGCACAGGTCCATTACGATCGACTCGTGGATTTTCTGCCACAAGTGAGCGCGGAATATTTGGATCAGACTGATTTTCAGCGTCGGAATCTTGCCGTGCATGAAGATGCCGGTCAGATCGAGCTGCACTTGGAAACCGACGTAGACCTGTAACGATATTGTTGGCATCGCAGACAGAACCGATTCTCCAAATCCACCAATAAAGGTAGGAGGTGAATCTCGATTAACCATCAGAGAAACGCTGGTAATCAACTGTCTATTCCAGAATTACACTGTCGCACCGAAGTACACACAGAAGAAAAATGGTTCTACTGGTTTCTAATCGGTGCTTTCACTGTCTTACAGCAGCGGTGATAAAGACTTACATTGGCTCGATTGATAGTCGGCGACCACCAGAGAGTGAACCGACGATTCGGAATCTGGTTCAGACCCGAGCGCTGAGCGTTGGTAAGTTTCTTGAACTTCATCGACTCCTCGAAACCACTGGCTTTCTCCCAGAACAAACCTTCCCAGGTCGGGAAATACGTTCCCTAAAACTAACAGACTGCAAGAAAGGCTTTTGCCGGCACTGCACACCTTGAACAGAGTGTGTTCTAAGATGCCTTCGACGCCTCCAAGTGCTTGTATCATATCGGTTCGGTAGTTGTTTAAATTCCACAGTTTGCCGTCGTGTCGTTGGTGAGTCCACCAGAAAGGATTCTGCTTTAGAATCTAAAACTAAGCGCAGGTAAGTATGTCAGTCACTGCAGAGCATCTACCTGATACTGCTTGAACTCTGTGCGCACTCTCCAACCCTTGTCGTAGGCCAGCGTGTGTCTGTCTTTCTGGAACAAGGTATTGATGCGCGGAATGCCCCTGTCCCAACTGTCTTCCAGGTCCTCCAAAGTTAGTCTTCGGTTCTGAGCGTTCGCCTCCTGTCGCTTCAGCGCGTACTCGGCCCACACACGCTGCGAATCTATGAACTCCGCTTCCCACGGCTGAAAGCACAAAACGCTTCTGACAAGAGTCAGTGTAAAAGGAAGCGTACGTACCTGAATGTAACGGTAGAGATTGGGAATCAGCTGGTCTTCGTCGTGCGACATGCCACTGCGGAAATGAGTGATGCCACCCGAATCGGTCTGCTTCATCCATCGCAAGTCGGACTGCGGAATTAGCACGTGGCCCATGCTCAGCATACCCAGACCACCGATCTCCTACAGCACACGAAACTTTCATCATTAAGCACTGGACAACAGAGGAAAACCGACTACTTTTGGCGTGTAAAAGACAACTGGAGGGAAACGAGCGGGCATTTTAGAGTTGAGTCCGATCTTGATTCTGGTCTGAATTTTGTTCTCGCACTTGACCAGCAGATCGAGCAGTTCTTGAGTGTTAACGACGGCCTCTCGGAAATAAGTCATCAGACCGATTAAAGCCGTGTTCCACTTGTTCACTATCTGAAATGCAAGCGTCACAGTCGGAGGCAGCCAGTTGTTTTGTTACTTTGGTAAAGGTGGTCGAACCGGAAGCCATCAAGATCTGTCGCACTCTGTTGTGGAATTTCTGCATCGACTCCTCGTCAACTTTCAGGAAACACTGCGCCGTTCTCTCTTTTGTCACCTAAAATCTTATTCAGCTCTTGCGGCATTAACCATCAACGAGCAGGAGAAGGGAAACTACTTCATTCTGCAGATTCCAGACTCCGTCTCTGTGCGTGAACTCTTCTGTGGCCATTCGACACTTGGGCAGAATGCGACACTCAAAGCCGCACATATCGAACAAAAGATTGGGGTTGTCTTTGCTGTAGACCGAAACGAAGCTGTTGGCCCATTCAATTGTGGTCACGGAACGCGGCATTCGATTCTGAACACAAAAACTTTTCTAACTAGTAAAAGAGACTGACAAATAAGGAGACCAGACAAACAATCAACTGTTACCTTGATATTCCAGAATACGGCGCGTCCCAGATTGACGTCGTGTTTCATGAGACGCATGCGCGCATCGCGCGGCCAGCACTTCTTGTTGTTGTAGCCGACGATGTTCTCGTTGTTGGGATCCGGGTGTTCGGTCAAGTAGCGCTGTATTAGGTCGCGAGCATCGTCTGCCGAAAATCTATAACAGATCAATTGCAAGTACAGTACAGGTGGAGAGAAACGGCACCTGAAGAAAATCCAGACTTTGTCCACGTAGCGACAGTAGAGTCGGATCGGATGGGCAGCCTCGGTGGCCACGTCCTGGAAAGTGAGGAACTCGTTGGGACACTGCGGCGGCCCGGCCACTTCGGAGGCTCTGCGCAAGCCCAGAACGAGCAGATCGAGAACGAGCCCGTAGTACTGGACGATGAACGAAGCGAACTGCAATCCCCGAATGATTCCGAACGAGTTGGTGTGGTTCATGTCCTTGTAGTTGATGACCACGTTGTTCTTGGCCGTCATGTAGTCGGCGATGTTGTGATCGACGATCAGTCTGAAGCAAACGCCACATTAGTCAGGTACAGCGGAGAGCAGCTTACCTGAGCAATCTGTTCAACAACGTCAAGTCCATCTTCTCGTAAACCTTTTCCAAACGCGCTTCCAACATCACGTCACACTCGCCCTCGGTCGTGTCCCACACATCCTAAGCAACATACCCGTTACGCATAGAAAAACTGTTACGGCGTGGTAATGAAGAATACCTGCAAGTTGTTGATTCCCTGACACCACTTATAAACCAAGAGAGGAGGCGGCTCAGAGTCGGCCGGCTTCACCCAGGCAGGGAACAATCGACGCTTGTCGGCTTCGTACCACAAATACTGATCCAGATAGGCGTCGGTCACTTTCTCCAGCGGCTCAATGTCATAGACCGGCACCAGGTTAGAGTACAAATCCATGAATTCGATGCCCACCTCCTTAACACACACACTGTCACAATTTAAAACCAAGCAATCAAATTAACCTTAAACGCTCGCTGTGTTAGCATGTGTCGTTTGATGCGAGAGAGAGCCTCGTGCGGGTTGTCGTAGGCCTGCTCGATCAATGCCAACTCCTCTCTCTGAGATTGATTCAGACGGTTCTTGACCGAATACGCCTCCTTAACAACAAAGTGTCTAACCGTGTGTTGCAAAATCTTTAGTTGGAACCGTTTTCGAAAAACAGTTCAAAATACAAAATAAGTGCGCAAAATGTCATTTATATTAGCATTTAAAGCAAATGCAATATGAAACAGAAAACTCTAACCTTGAGTCTTTCGAGGGCCAAAATAAGCAGTTTAGTGTCGTGTTTGTAAGAGAGCGGCGGGAAGGGGATAGGAGAGAAGCGCCTGCTTTCCAACCAATGAACCGTGGTGGTGTAGATGGCTACCGCTTCTTCGGCACTAATATAGGGCCCGTCCTTCAGGTAATTGTGTTGTCTCTCTTGTTCCGCCTGCAACAGCAGCTTTACCTTTACTCCAACCTGGTAAACTGCCGCCGATACCTTCAGGTACAGCCGAGTCAGACGGCCCAGGTTCTTCTTGCAGACAGTTTTGTCGACCGTGGCGCCGCGGCGAACCCGTTCGCGGTTGTAGTGCGCCGAGTTGGTCCACCAATCGGCTTTGGCTTTGACGTAGCGCAGAATCATGTTCTCGACCGGCGTCGGCAGTCCGGGCACCTTCCACGGAATGTTGGCCTTCCAACAACGCCACGCCTCGCTCAGATGCTGCAGAATGGTACGCGCTTTGTTCTGCTTTATCCCCTCCGGCATCATATCCAGTATGTCGTGCATAACTGCTGCTCTGAAAGAATTTCCTCCACCTGGCTCAGTAAATCCAGCACATCAGCTAAGAAACGGTCTAAGAGTAAAGACTGTCCCTCTCATAAAACAACTTTTTTCAAAAAAACGCCTATTTTGTTTTACATAAGCGAAAATTTTCTCCTTCCGAGAGGGCGGTCGGGGAGGGGTATGGCCGTATAGCGCCTATTCTTGTTCTAGTTGGAACTTGAGACACAGGAGAAAAATAGACCTACCGCAACTCCAGATCAAAATGACTTTCCACTCGCTGTTTAGTGACCGTCTTGGCCACACCCTTGCTGTGACGACCTTCGAACTGACGCGACAGCAAATTGCCCAGCCAGCGTTCCAGCAGCGGAGTGACACCTCGCAGAAAGAACAGCCAGACACGCCAGCCCGGCGCCCAAATGCCACAACCTGGACCCTTCCCTGAAAGTGAAAGATTTTGCAACGAGGCCAGGCACGTAGACCACTTACCCACTGGTCCCGTATTGAAACGATAGTAGATCAAGTGCTTCAAGTCTTTGCACATACGAATTTGCCGCATCAGTTTGTACTTGTAGCGATACATACCAGTCAGTTGCCCAATGTGAGCGAAAATGTACTGCAGACCGTCGGCCAGCTTAAGAAATCGGGCTCATTTACAATAAATTTCACAAGACTAATTTTTTATTATAAGCCTAACCTGAAACGCGTCAACGTTATTCAGACGGTACTGCACGTGGCTGTCCACTACCAATTTCGTGAGACGAAGGATCTCTCGGCACAAGTGAAACGCGTTACCGAAACGCGACTTCTTTCGTTCCTTCGTTGTCAGCGTTTTGACTGGCTAAAATACAAAAAGTTACCGAATTCAACGAGTTGAGCAAAGCATGTGAGGTAATTCATTTAACGCAAAGGACTCCACCCAATGCAGCTCTGACTGACTCGGTAGTTTGATTATACCTTCAAGTTGAAGTTGTAGTCAAGATGCAAGTAATTCAAGTTTTTGCGGTGGATCAACAAATTCAGCATGTTGTAGCCCTGTCGACAGACTTGCAATCCAGCCTCAACCCAATCGAGAGTTGTGGTCTGGAAAAATTTTGTCGCTTTGAACGACCGGAACAAGTAACGACGCTTCTGTGGCTTCGGCGGTCTGTGCTTCAACGCGTTCAGCACGTACACTTTCAGCAACTTCTGATAGGACACGCGCACCTTCACCGGCATTCCTGAAACGCACTCTAATCGCCTTAACACGCAGTGAGCTACTGTAAAGAAAGGACTAACAGGGAAAGAAGGTCAATAATAAAACAGACCATGTCGCTTATGGGTCTCGGATTTAGGGATATTCATTTTAGGAGTGTAGGTAGCGGCGCCTGCTGAGGTGGTAAGCCAAAACACCGATTTTTAGTTACAATCAACGTTTTCTTACATTATTTTACATTAAAATTTTCGAAAACAGACTGTTTTTGAGCGGTTTAATTCTTTAACGCAGTTTTATATTTCTTTGCAATTTCCTTACGGAAGGCAGCACAGAGCCTGCCGGAATTTGGGATAGACGCGTACATACATGTGCATGGTCGGCGGCTCAGGGAGGGACGGTCAGGTCTCCGTGCGTAGTTGCCTGGATATAGGTGCAGATTTTGGGCGGGAAATTTATATTTTGGCGGGAAATTCAAATTTTTGCCCAAAATTTTTGCTAAAAATATGGAATTTTCGATTAAAATTCAAAAATTTGCAGTAAAAATCAAAATTTCGACAAAAAATTGCCAAAAAACCAGTTTTCTGAAATCGTTGCTGAAACGTTGCCAGAAAATCGAAATTTTCCACGAAAATTTGAAAAAATTTCGGGTTTGGTGCGTAGTTGCCTGGAGGAAGGGTGCGTAGTTGCGTAGTTGCCAAAATTGATTTCTGTGGCTTAAAAACGCATCTGAAGGCTTTCTAGCAGCCTCTAGCAACGTTTGGGAGATTTTTATTTTCGTCCCCCCCTGTCCCCCTCTGGGCACCCCCCATGCACATGTATGGACGCGTATCAATCAGACATCATCTTGTCACCACACAGTTCACTGATTACTGAATGCTTACCGGAAGGGCAGTGTTCTCTGTACCACGATTTGACCAAAGGAACGTCGATAGCTCGCCGAGTGCGGCCGGAACGCAAATTGAACGGTCTGGGGGCCCACAAAAGAGCGATTCCGTTGGCGGTGTTTTCTGTGTAGAGCGGAACGTCGGAAAACATGGCTTCCAATCCCTCCGGCATCTCAAATTCTTCATTTTCTTCGTCATCCGGCAATGGCTCTTGGGTCTTAATTCAACAGAATGCATAACATAAGGTGTAATTAAACAGAACGCAAACCTTCTGTCCTTGTAAGGTGGAAATCGGATTGATGAGGGGGTCGAAGTAGAAGGCAGGCAGATCGGGGTCCTCGGTTTTTATGAAGACAACGTTAGGTGTGTGGTACCTGAAAAAGTGCTTGTGCGAGAGAAACGGCGAAGCTGCCCAATCTACTCGTGACGCAGCTATAATCTCTACTTATCTCGGCAACGTCTCTGTTCAAAAAACTGCACGAGTGACGCGCCATCACTCTTTACCATGCATCGCCTAAACTGAACGCCAAATACGGACTTTCTTGGCGTCAGGATCAAGCATGGAGAGACTGCCGTGCAGCCAACTGGGTCAGTCACCGATTTCATGTGTAATACGTAGAGTGCAAACAACAACTAAAAACCCAATACCCCAATAACCAATACCTGAGACCCACAATATTTACATAGTTGGGCCAAAAATTGCATTTCAGTGAACATTCCATTTATGCAACCACGCTCTTTTGCACTGGAATTAAAGGTGAAACCCCTTATCCCAGCTACATCCATGACCCAAACCACGTGTATAATGAATAGAGAAAACAAAGAAATAAGCACCGCTTACCAGGACACGTGAATGGGCAGAGAGTTTATCAGATTGTTGTACAAGTAAGGAAAAGCGATTCGATACTCGGTGCGTACTGGCTGTCGAATGATAATTTTGTTTATGTCGTTGAACTCATTCCAGTCCTCATCCCTTAAACATTTACATCAACTGCACGCCAAACGAAACAAAAAGTAACTACTTACTGCAGGTTCTGATCTTTCATCAACGGTTCAAACTTGGGACCGCCAGGAATGGCCACATTCAAGGCCTTGGCTGTGAAAAAGGACTTCAGATCGAACAAGTAGAAGTAGTTCTCGTCGACCAAATCTGTCAGCAGCTGGTTGGCCAGCCGGTACAAATTGGCCATCATTGGCAAAGTGAACGACCACTTGCGATAGGTGGAACCGTTCACATGTCTGAAAACAACTGTCCTATTGAATTAATTAATGATATCTGTGTGGCTTGCTTGTACCTACGCATACCATACCACTTGGACCAAACCATAGTACGGAGCGGAAAGGGTTGGGTTCATTTGGGCCCGCACGTTTGGGCGTGCGTTCGTTTTGGCGTGTGTTCATTTGGGCGCTTCCACCAAAAACAAACCAAATGAAAGAGAAGATATCAGAGTAGTAGTAAGAATACTGTCGGGCTCTGTCTAAATTTTATATTTATTAAAACAGTTTAGCTCCCTTCTACACAGCAGCAAGCACAAAGACTTCAACCTAAAACCTGTCCGCACAGCGGAGTAAACGCTAAAGCCCAGACACTACTACTGTACTGGTAAGATTAGTAGGGATAGAGTCTGTCTGTACTGCATACTTTGCGGTGGGCGGAGAGCAGAGAAAATTATAAAAGCTGTATGCCTGCCAAACTGAGCCCAGCGTTTCAACTCCTTACCTCCGCGAGACGCCTCTACCTTAGCGCCTACCTAACCCCGATATTATTACAAATTCCGCACAGCAGAATCACAAGCACAGAATATGAATAAAATTGCAACGTCTGCACAGTGTGGTAAAAACTCTAGGCTCGAGAAGACTGAGCCTGGTAACGCTGGATGGGACAGAGTCTGTCTGAATTTTGCATTAAGCTAATGCATACTTGGCCTGTTACAGAACAGAAAAAATATAGGTCAGCATTGTTACTCTGACCTCTTCTCTTTGTATCACTGGTGTGCTTTTGGTAGATTGGCATGGCGGACTGGCCACAAACAAGATAGGCAATCGGACTGCCATGTAAAAATGTTTGACAGACGCTCAAATGAACGGCGCCGGTATGGAACGGCGTTTTACCTACCATGCATAGAACTGATACCACAATTATTATGGTAGCCGACGGCACCATTTTAAGTTGGAGTTATCAAACCAACTCTACAAGAAAGTACTTAGTGTTGAGGAGCGGTTTGTGCTCGTAGAACCACTCGCTCACTGCTCGGTCCTCTTCAGGGTCCAGATCCAGCTGTATGGGTTCCAGCGGCTCAACATCCAATATATTGTCGGCATAATCGAGCGGCGGTTCTTCGTCATCGAAAGGGGGAAATCGCATTCGCTAAAACTGATCATTTTACCAGCAACAACGCAGAGCAGCCAATGCAGCGCAGAGCTAACTTTGAAATGACGGCGGTCCCTCTTCTCTCTACGCATCATGATCCACATCGTCCCCCATTGGCCCATGTAGACCGGTTCGATTACCCGAGGAATTTCATTCACAAACGTAATTGCTCCCGTTATATGGTAGAGCACCTGCAAGTCTTCTTTCTGTAGATCAGCATCACATGGGACTGTACGCATCATCATTGGTCTTACTCTTACATCCAGACACTTGGTAAGTCAGGACTCATGAAGATCAGATCAGGGCTTCCCTAACTCCCTGATATTTCCCTCACCAAAGTAGTAAAATCCCCGGACATTATAACCAACAAACCCGAATGTGGGCGTACACGGGATGCGCGCTATTGATGCCCAATCAATCAATAACTAAGAAAATTCTAAAAAGTCATTTAACATGCATTTTGCGAGAAAGTCAACTTAGAAAAGTTAAGCAACTTTTTTTCGCGGATCCGGCTGGTATCCAAATATGTCAAAATAGATGTCAAACAAACACCAACGGTGAATGTTCGAACATCGGGGACCCCCTAGAACCTGAGCTACACCCCCTCAAAGTTGGGTCGGTAGCCCCTTTTCGGCCCTTTTCTCGACATTTTCTCAAACGATCACCATTCACTCGTTTCTCAAGATTCAGAATAGGCGTGCACATGGTTGGATAGCCCTGACAGTTGCCTTTCAGACGCTCGAGACAGCGCTTCCGGAGCGCACCCGGTTAGCGAGATATTCTCCGAAAACTACGAAATTTAGCGAAATTCCGACTCGATTTTTTTCCGAAAAATCGCTGTAACTTCTGCCATATATGCGGGGTCAAGCTGATTTTTGCTGAAAGGATAAAACGCAAAATGCCAAATAAAATTAACCTATTTCGGAGGCAAATTTTTGGGGGTAGGGGGTGGGTGTTTTGCAATTTGAAGCCAGTCAAAAAAATTTTTTTGCTCAGAATTAAAAACAAACACACTATTCTGGTGCAGTTGTATTCGCTGATTATGAATATGAACTCAGTTTGGCTGGATTCCTTTTGGTTCGGGAGAAATTTGCATCCAAATCTTCGAGTGGCTGTATTTCTAAAGTGGCACTGCTCATTAGCGTGAGCAAGAACCATGCTAGAAAGCAGTTTTTCTTATGTAGTTTTTTATGCTGATTCCGAAAATAACCATATTTTTTATCTACGTTGTGCAGTTCTGAAGATATGGGCATTTTGAAAATTTGCGAACAAAACAGTTGCACTTAGTATGCAATGGTGGTTTGAAATGTTACTCAATTCTGTTATATGCAAGATACGGAGCCATGGAATTTGCGTCACCTAATGCAGTTTTGGCCGCTGATTCTGAAAATTAGATCTATTTTTCAATCGGACTGCGTCTGAGCGAGTTACTTAGGCCTGGTGCCCTGTCATCCACATTGTAAGAAATTTATCAAACAGGTGCGAGAAATAGTACCTATTATATGCAGTGTTCTTCGCTGATTCAGAATATGACCCTATTTTTGCGCTACAATGACCCTGTCACGAGTTATAGACCTCTAAATTTACATCAATATCCATGCTTTCAGGAGCGGTAATCTGGAAATGGATAGTCTGTGCTTTGGCACTTGTGAAGCGAATTATCTATCAGAAAATAGTGTATCCGACCTATTTTGAACCGCTGATTTAAAAAATGACCTTACTTCTGCCCTACAAGCTATTGATTTTAAGATACAACTTTCGACACTTCTTTCACAAGAATATGACAGAATCTTAAAATCAAAAGCTTGTAGAGCAGAAGTAAGGTCATTTTATAAATCAGCGGTTCAAAATAGGTCGGATACACTATTTCTTTCTTCGTTTGGCAGAAGTTACAGCGATTTTTCGGAAAAAAATCGAGTCGGAATTTCGCTAAATTTCGTAGTTTTCGGAGAATATCTCGCTAACCGGGTGCGCTCTGGAAGCGCTGTGTCCAGCGTCTGAAAGGCAACTGTCAGGGCTATCCAACCATGTGCACGCCTATTCTGAATCTTGAGAAACGAGTGAATGGTGATCGTTTGAGAAAATGTCGAGAAAAGGGCCGAAAAGGGGCTACCGACCCAACTTTGAGGGGGTGTAGCTCAGGTTCTGGGGGGTCCCCAATGTTCGAACATTCACCGTTGGTGTTCGTTTGTCATCTATTTTAACATATTTGAATACCAGCCGGATCCGCGAAAAAAAGTTGCTTAACGACCTTCCCTTATAGCTAAGTTGACTTTCTCGCAAAATGCATGTTGAGCTATTCTATGAGTCTGCCTATTGAGAGGCAGGCATTCTGCTCTCTATGTCGGTTGGTAGCTGCAAAGAACGTTAATGTCGTGAGTTTGGAGAAAAGCACTGAAAAAATTGCGAAAATTGATTCAACAAAAATGCCCTTACAAATACCTTTAGACGCTATATGTTGAACGATTAGCACAATACGTTCTGTTCTTCTACAGGTTGCTGCGATGCTACCATGTGAACCGATGGTACCGGAACCGATTAGCATAAAAATGAGAGAATGCTTAAAGCAGGAAGTACCTTAACATCCCGTATCTGTTCCCAAGGCATGGGCATGTTTTCTAGCAGTTTCAGAACTGCGTGAGGCATGTACTTGAGAGCGCCCAGGTAGACTCGCTTGTCATGCCGATACTTGCGCGAGGTCATGTCTCCATGATCGCGGATAATTTTTCGTACGTGCTCTGAAACAAAACTGTCAGAGATACGTACAAATGAGAAGTCCAAATTGCATGTAATGAATTCCCTCATAATTAAGCGATAGACTTAATAGGGAATGTGATTAAAAGTTGAAAACCAACATAATTCGGCACAACAGTCTTACCTGGAGGCATCTCTTCTTTCTGCGCGTCAACGAAACCGAACTTTCGCTTCTCTGCATATCGTTTGGACTGCAATTGCTGCCATTTCTTCGCCTTCTCTTCTAACGCTCGCTCGGAGATTGGTGGAGGGTTCAGCATTTGCGGTGGTATCCCAAGTCCTCCACCCGCGAACGCCACTGACGCCGGGCCCGGTCCACCCCATCCGGGAGGAACCCCTGTCATCTTGCTCAGAAGGAATCAGTTGAAGAAAACACTGAAGTTGGCACAACTAAAACCACAATTTTCAATTATGCATTCATTCTTCAAGTCTACATTTTCACCCGTTTTCACAAAACACCCGTACATAAAGAGCAGATACGGACTGCATTCATGCTGAGGGGATGATGTCATACACGCGCGGGCAGGGGTTAGGGGGCTTAGACCCTCCCCTCACCGGTAAATACCTGATCTGGAGGGCGTCAAGAAAAAAGGGCATACTTGCAGTTTACCTACCTAAGGCCCGGTTCACACTACGAAATAAGAAATCTTTTCGTCTTAACAATTTTTGGAAACTAAGTGATTTATGGTCATGGTAGACTGGTGGAACACCAGAAAACACTTAAGTGATACAGGGTGTACCAAAAATGACAACATTTCTTTTTGCCGCCATTTTCTGAAATTTTGACCAAATTGTCTGAAATTTGAAACGTAAGTGCCAAAATAGTGGGAATTTTATGTGTTAAAGTTTGGTGCATCAGGACTGACCCTATCCTGAGAAATTCAACAATATATTAGATTGAGAAATGTCAATTAAATATAGAAACAGGATAAAAAACGGAAACTTTTCTTTTTGGTTTGAAAAGACAGGCCCTCCTATGCGTACGTATACTAATGCGTCTCTAGGGGTTCTTTTATGTTTGAAAAGGCAGGTGCCCTGGAGCTTGCAAAGATGCTCTAATGTGGAGATGTGAAAAGTGAAGACTGGAAACGTCAATACAGTATTATTACATACAGTACTCGATTGAGATTTCTTCAGGAAATGCATAATGCTTATGGAGAGTCACAAATTAGCAGTTTCATATTTGTGCAGTTTATTCATGCTTCCTGTTGATTCCTTTTATTAAAGCTACTTTATGCTAGTTCGAACATGATATGATGGTCCCATCCGCACATAGAGTGACGTTCCTGCAGTTTACCTACTGAAGGAATGCGTGAGTGTTTCTATTATCAAGTTGTTGAGTGGTTGTGTGTGTGCGTGTGCTTGTGTGTGTTGTGTGCAAGTGTCAACTAGTCGATAAACTTCTTCACTACCTAAAATCGTACTGCAACCAAGCACCGTACACTTAGTGTGGAAACGCTTCCTGACCATAAATGGCATACATGTAACAGGGGGTCTGGGGGTCTACCCCCCCCCACCCGACTTGGCCAGACCCCACCCCTCCGAGACGATTTCGCCGACCCCCCCATTTTTCTGGCAAGTAAATTTTTCAGCAAATTTTTGCAATTTTTTACATTTCAGACACAAAAATTGCCAAAATCGCCTGCAAAACAGCACTTTTAGCTGTATTTCAGCCCAAATTAGCGATTTTTGGCGATTTTTAGCCAAAAAATTGCGATTTTTGAGCGTTTTTAGTGCCCAACCCCCTCCCAAAATTTTGGCGCAGACCCCCCCCCCGGCCGGCGCCAGACCCCCCAACCCCCCTTCGGCGGATGACCTGTTACATATAAATGGAATATAAAAATGGTAAATATGGGTTACTGTATCTATCGTATCACGGGTGACGGTATTTTTAAAATCATCCTATTTCGCTAATTTCTTAGCTTCAGGCTTAGGCTTAGGTTCAGGCTTCGGTTTACGATTACGTTCAAACATACTCTAATCCGCGATCCGGTAGTTACAGTAAACAATATTTACTGTTTTTGCAGTCGATTTTTGCTCAGGAAAAGTTTCCAGACAAAGGTTGCGGTGCTTGGTCGCTGAACGATTTTAGGTAGGTTAGGTAAACTGCAGGCATGCCGTTATGGTGTAGTGGGGTTAGGTGTATCTGGGGGGAAATCAGGGAAGGTCAGAAATGGACTATACATTTAATTAATTATCTTTCTTACGACTATACGACTCCGGAACGTGCCCTATACTGAACAGGCCCCATACCAATGCATCCCCTAGGGGTACTTTTATGTTTTTAAAAAAGGCCCCCCCGGAGCGTGCCCTATACTGATGCGTCCCCCTAGGGGTATTTATATAGTTGGAAAACAGGCCCTCCAGAGCGTGCCTATGCTGATGCGTCCCCCTAGGGGTATTTTTATATTTGGAAAACAGGCCCTCCGGAGCGTGCCTATACTGATGCGTCTCTAGGGGTACTTTTATATTTGGTAAAACAGGCCCCCCGGGCGTTCCCTATTCTCATGTAGTGATCATTAGACTCGTCAGGTGAAGGGCTTTCAAACGATATATGACATGACAATTTTGAAATTTTGGAATTTGGCCCAAAAAATAATCGATAATCGATATTTATCGCTAGAACTCGTTAATTTATAATTAATTATAATCATTAAACACATTAATTTCTGTTTGGGATCGGTTCCTGATTCCCCCCTCAGCTACACCTGATCCGTGTAGTGGTGTGCTTGGCCAAATCAGTCGATAATTATCAAAGACATGGTCGGATCGAAATTATATTGTACTCGTTGGACTCCTTAAGAGAAGAGCTTTCAAATGATGTGTGACATGGCTAATTTTGAAGGAGTTTGAAATTTTGGAATTTTGCCAAAAAGACGAAAATTGGCAAAAAAACCAATAACATCTAATTATTCTTACTTAATTATGATTATTTAGGCTGATTTTACCAGAATCCGTCACGCCAGGAATTTAGGTGCACAAACTGCGGGACAACCAATACCTAGGCTATGTCTTGCTTATGCTCAACAACTTTTTGAAGCGATGCTAAAAAAGCTGCAGAGTGACGTATTGTTTGAATGCTGTAGATTTATCCATGCCTATAACTAAAACCCCTATTTGGTCGTTCTTTACCGTCAGCCCTGCTGCCGACAAGGATGAGTGCAAGATTTGTAAGCAAACAATTTCAAGAGGCGCGAGTCAGGCCAACAAGTACCCTGATTAATTATGTGAAGTCACAGCACAAAGACACTTCCGCGCATATATCCTCCTATTATCCGCCATATGGCGGAGATTTCCCCTGAGCCTAAGCCTGAACCTAAGCCTAAAACGGAAGCTAAAGTTGGGTTTTTGACAACGGGTTGGACATGTGGGCCTTCTCAATTATTCTCAACAGAAAGTTGGAAGAAGGGAACATCCAGTAACTACTGGAATGGAAGCACCGGCAGCTCCGTCACAATCAGGAAGAAGTTATGGTAGCTGTAGCTGTGCTCGTACTTGATATGGCAAACCCTAATCTGCACGAGCTGTGCGAGCAGTGCGAGGTAATATCGAATCGGCGCTGGGGGAATCGGCGCTCGGCGCTAATTTTTGATTTGTTGCGTGAACATCTAAAATACTAAGTAGCGCGAAATCTAAATTCTTCTGTTGCGTGAACATCTAAAATACCATAGCCAGCGCGAAATATAAATTCTAAACGCATTATTTTCGAAATTTCTCGTTGTGCAAAAGATTGCCTCACGATAATTTCTGATTCTGTCCGTTTTGACTCTGCTCTCGATTCATTCACTTGCGCACCGCACTGCTCAGAGTTCAAAAGATTTCGCTATGTGTGTGCTCACACACTGGCAACTGCTGAGAAGTTACGTAGGTCGTCATTCACCGATTTGGCCGAGAAATTAGCCAGTGAAGATGTGAGTAAAGCGGTCAGTGCTACTGCTTATGACCCCAGTGGCGTATCCAGGGGGGGTGTAGGGTGTGTACACCCCCCTTTGCGGTGGAGGTAGGAAGAAAAAGCCTGTCAAAAATATAATAAACTAATGAATTATGTACGGTACTAAAACCATACATGTAACAGGGGGGGTCTGGGGGGTCTGCCCCCCACCCGACTTAGGCCACCCCCCCCCGGATGGGGACCCCCCCCCCCCCCCCCCCCGAGACGATTTCACCGACCCCCCCCTCCGATTTTTCTGGCAAGTAAATTTTCGAGCAAATTTTTGAAATTTTTTACACTTTCACACACAAAAATTGCCAAAATCGCCTGCAAAACAGCACTTTTTAGCTGTATTTCAGCCCAAATTAGCGATTTTTGGCAATTTTTAGCCAAAAAATTGCGATTTTTCTCGATTTTTGAGCGTCTTTTAGTGCCCACCCCCCTCCCCCAAAATTTTGGCTCAGACCCCCCCGGCCGGCGCCAGACCCCCCCCAACCCCCCCTCCCCCCATCGGCGGATGACCTGTTACATGTATGACTAAAACTGTCTATTTTGTGCTCAGAATGCCTTCTAAATGCGTTTTTGCCCAACCAGGCACTTTCAAAATTTTACAACCCCCTTTCCAAAATCCTGGATACGCCACTGTATGACTCTGTACTGTAGCCGGAACGAAGCCTGGTCACTACCGTCCAAAAGGAGGGGCAACGTCAGCCGGAGTTCCCCGACCATTGGAGATGGGCTGTTCAACACAGTTTCGAGGTCAAAGAGCAGTCACAATGAGCGAATTGTGGGGTCTTCATAAGCCAACAGACTCTCAGCTAGCTTCGTTGAATCAGGCCTCTGCTGTCTTTATGAAGGAGTATCACAATGACAAGGAATTTCAGTTGGTTCGACTTGTCGTTTTCTGGCAGCGCTACAGCACAGCTAGTGCAAGCATTGCAGTCAAGAATTCAGCAAGCGAGATGTTCCGCCTGAGAATATTGCATTTGCGCACTGGGAGCGATACGAGTTCCGCGAGCAAGGCCGATCAGTGTATTCCAAGAGCACGATGAGACCGGCACTGATTCACTGTAGATTTGATTGTCTTTAATCTCGTTAACCATATGTATCATATGAGCTGTTGACAACTGCTGTTCCACTCTAGCCATACTGCTGGGCGCCAGGTACTAAGAAAGTGCCTGGCGTGGTGACGTCATAGTTCCGACAGCTCCCAACGGCCGCTCGGCGCATCCGAACTAAACCGGTATTGGCCTTATCGCTGGTGACTCAGACGGCTCCTGACGTCATTTATCTTCACTCCAACGCGGCATGCTTTTTGGAGCGGCTTTCGGTGCAACGGCAGATCCAGTTGGTTCCCATTTTACCTACTCGCTGTAACCAGTTTTCGGTGGCCTGAGTGGAGCGTTGTGCCGACGACCAACTCTTTGCAGCAAGAAACTTGCCGCGCCGAAAGGATGAACCACTACAACCGCTAGGGATGCAGGGGCCGCCGTGACTCAGAGGCAGCGAGCTACCCACTGAGCCAACGACGCGCCTTTGCTGTACGTACGTACATAGCCATCAACGTATTCTAAATTCATAAAGTTGCATTTTGTCAACCGTGTTGTACGGTAAGGTTTGGTGGCCTCGTGCTGAGTGGATCATTCGAAGTTAGAGTGCTCATATAGGTTAATGATACGCCAACAGTTTAATAACTTTTCTCGCGACCTCTCATGCGCCATACTGCTGAGCCGCAAGTAAGCAAGCAACGTTTCACTTCTCACACAACAGAATGTGATTCGCCGGAGCAATAGCTTCTATGCCCTCGCCATGCCATCATGATGGCACAAGTACAAATCCGCCTTATTATGTAAAAGGGGGAACGTGTTAAACTCGCGCAGCTGGTTAGGGATGTATAATTTATTTTTTCCCAAGCGCAAACTTTTCCCGCATTAGCGCTACCGTATTTTCTCGCCGAGCGCCGAGCGCCGATTCCCCCAGCGCCGATTCGATATTACCCAGTGCGAGCGTGCGAGGCGAGCCGCACCGTACCGTAACCAAAACGGCGCTGCAACGCTTAGAATTTGCGCCAAATTCAAACTGCTGAAGTACTTGAACTCTGCTTCAAGTCTCCATGTCTACCATTCATTGCGTTCCAGTTCATGCACAACTTCGACCATGCAGCTGAGCGGCTCTCAGTGGTAGCTGTTCCCGTTTCCGTTTGTCCTAACACATGCGTGGTTGCTATTGTAGCTTAGGTGCAACGGCAGCTCCAGTTGGTTCCCATTTACCTTCTAGCCATCAGCGGCTTTCGGTGGCCTGGGTTGGGCTTTGTGCCGACAACGAACTCTGCGACAAGAACTTGTCCCGTCGAGTGGATGAACGTGCGTAGGGCCCATAGGCTTAGGCTTAGGCTTAGCACGCGCACACCGGTTTGGAGGCCTAAACTACCAACTGTGCCGTCAATTCTTCGATGCACACCTGTCCTGTGTTTTTCGGCGTACTTTATTTGCCCCTAAAATTTTTACCCCTTCGAAATTTGTACCCTCTAAAATTGTTTTTGTCCTTAAATTTTTGGCGCCCTGCATTTTTCAGGAATCTTTATTTGTACCCCTAAAATTTCAACACCCTAAAATTTTTACCCCTACAATCTTTTTTGTCTGACATTTTTTCGCTCTGCATTTTTCGGTCTTGTACCACCCTATGTAGAATCTAGTGTTGTTATGACTACTAGTCAAAGTCAAAGTCATAGTTAATACTTTTGTGATATCGCAGTCAAACGGACAGGTAGTCAAAGTCAGAGTTTGACTACCTTCCTTACCATAAATACGTAGTCAAACGAACACCAGGTAGTCAAACCGTTTGACTATGACTACGTTTTGTTATAAGAGGCAGGCTTTTCAAGGGCATTTTTTGACTTATTGCTTTTCACAACAAAATATTTAACAAACTTGATACATATTTAGCACTATAGAACACCAAACAACCTTTTCACTGAAATTTTGAAACAGTGAAGCATCAGTCAGTGAACTTCTGTTTGATTCAAGTCCCACATTTCCATCACATAATTTACAAATTATCACATAACAGTAGAATACGTACACTCTCTAGTTTAGAGAAGAGCCAAGAATTGGCTTTATAGCTCCGCTGAGCTGCGCTATAAAACAGATTCTAGCTCCAAGAGGGCTAGGGCAGGTTTATTCGAAGGCCATGCGTCCGCCGGGGGAGGGCTGAGCCCAAGTTCCAGCGGGTTGGGCACTAAAAAACGCTAAAAAATCGCAAAATATCGCAATTTTTCGGCTAAGAATTGTAAAAAAATCGCTAATTTGGGCTCAAATACAGCTGAAAGATACTGTTTTACAGGCGATTTTGGCAATTTTTGAGTCTGAAATTGTTAAAAATCGCAAAAATTTGCTCAAAAAATTACTTTCTAGAAAAATCGGAGGGGGTCGCAAAAATTGTCTCAGGGGAGGGGGCCCGTCCGGGGGGTCTGGCCTAAGTAGGGTGGCGTGGCAGGGCATACCACCAGACCCCTGTTACTGTACATGTATGGATGACTTTTATTCTCTTTTACGGCGGTTTTTTTCACCTCATTGTGGGGTTGCTTTTCCAATGAAAATTTTGAAAAGAATCTAAACGATTCTGCAACGCTTTATAGCGGCTAAATACTGTTTGTTTGAGAATATATGATTTATTGCTGGAATCACAGCAGCCATTTCGGGTCTACTAGTCACTGAATTCGGATAAACAGGTGAAAATGTCAATTTGACTCTGTTTCAAAAAGTAGTCAAGGTAGTCAAACCGGTGGTTATAGTAGTCAAATGGTTTGACTACAATATAGTCAAATTTGACTACTCTGGTATTGTACTCAAACGGACGGTAGTCATAGTCATAGTCAAACCGAAATTTTGGTATTGTAACAACACTAGTAGAATCTTGACCATAAAAACCCAGGGTGCAAAGAAAACCACCCAAAAATTTCAGAACGCAAAATTTCCAAAGGACAAAAAATTTAGGGGCAGGCAAATATAGCGCGACAAAAATACACGGAGTAAAAAATGTGGAACAGAAGAAAATTATGGGGTATGAATTTTGGTGGGTTACAAATTTCAAGAGTTGAAATCGTTGCAATCTGAAGGAAAATTGTCAATTTCACTGATTTCCATAACCGATTCGGCCGACTCTAACGAGAGTATTTCGGAATGAAGATTCGGAGTGGGCCAGAAGAGATATGCGTGATAGCAGAAAAGAACATTGAAAAGTATAAAGAGCTGAAATCGTTGCAATCTGCACAGTGGCGCACTGTAACGCTGAAGCTCGGCACGCCATCGATTATTAGTTAGTGCCTCCCACAGTGCGCTAACTGAGACTGGCCGATTAACTGCTTGTTGTGGAGGAAAATGGTGAGTTTCACTGATTTTCACAACTAAATCGGCCGATTTTTCGGATTCACTTCACTGAACATCAGTGGTGCGCGAACCATGAGTGCTGGCCGCACTGTCAAACTTGTGCACGATCTGGGATGCAATGAATGGTAGACCTGGAGACTTGAAAGAGGGTGCCAGTATTTCAGCGATTTGAATTTGGCGCAAGTTCGGGGCGTTACGGCGCAGTTTGGGTTACGGTATGGTGCGGCTCCTCGCACGCTCTCACTGCTCGCACCGCTCGTGCAGATTAGGGTTTGCCCTTGATATGCTTGCCAGGGCAAGGCCCCCTGTATTGCTAAAATCGAAACTTTTCGAAACTCGGCGGTTGCGGCTTTCCAAAGTACGGAACAACGAATATTTTCGGTTCTGTCGTTGGAAATGCACTAGTACAACACTGCTAAGTCCCTCAGAATGCTGTTCACTGGTTCTAAGTAGCTCTGCGCAGTATTTAAACATCGAGTAAACGTTTACTTTGGTGATTCTGAACCTTCGTTTTAGTTATGTTCTATGCAAATTTTTGCTTGGATCGGCGCAAGTATTATAGTTAGTTTGGCGTTTCGCAAACGCAGCCTAACTCCAGCGAGCCTTGTTGTTAATTCCTCGTTCTGTGTTGCTTTGCGTTTCGCGATCTTAATTTCTTGTACAATGTCGGTAAACTGGAATAACCCAGATATCAACAATTTGTTACGTTCTTACATCAGAGGAGAATTTGAGGGGAATCAGAGTGACTTAGCAAAGAAGATCGCTGAAACCGCAGGCACAAAGCCGCCGCCTAAAGGCACCATAAGCAAACATTTGAGCAAGCCCAGTCAGAAACGTTAGAGATGATGGCAGCGATTCTGAATTTCCCCCTTCCGGTTTTGAAGAGTCAGGTTAAGTAAGGTTTTTCTCACATTCATGTACAGTCTGTACATTCGTACTTTGCTGATAAGCTACTGAAGTTTATTGTTTGCAGTATGTCAGCCAAAATTAAAGTATTGTCGTTGTTTTCTTTGTTTATTAACCTGATCGCTGGATAGTTGCAGAAAAAGTCGATAATCGATTTCTACAGTGATCGTAGGCAATAATACATAAGCGTCACCGTTGAAATCAGCGTGCTAGAAAATCTACTGTCATTCAATGACAACTCGCCAACACACCACTTTGCGTGTCGTGGTGGTTGCCTGACTTTAGCCGAAATTAACAAAAAATGCTTCTCATAATCGTGTTATTTTTCGTTTTTAGCATCTACAAAACTACAGTTTACTTGTAGTTAGATCCTTAAAACTAAAACTAAATCTTTGGCCAACTTCACAGCTTTGTCGTTGTTTTCTTTGTTTTTGACGTGATTGTTAGTATGTTGGCATTACTTGCATAAAAATCGATAATCGATATCGATTTTTACAGTGATCGTAGCTAGTTGTAAGTGTGACAGTTCAAATCAGCGTGCCAGGAAACCCTAGTGTGATGTCTCTCGCAATGACAACCCGCCGACCCACCACTTTTCATGTCAGATTGGTGGTTGCTTGACTTGAGCTGAATTAACAAAAAATCGCTTGATAATCGTGTTATTTGTCGTTTCCAGCATTCTCAAACACTTCAGTAAACGCAATCCTGGCCCGGCCGTAGTTTAAACCCACCACCGCATTTATTGATCTCGCAGCAATACAGGTCCCCCGTCCCTGCTTGCCACAGGTTGGCCGGAGCTGGCAGCTTAGGCAATTAAGAATTCGGACCCCCAGCATGGTACGGAAACACCGGTTTGTGGTTTCGGAACCCCACACAGGGATCGTAGTTTAAATTTCACGAAACTTTGTTTGCAAATTTTGGGGCCACACTTGGAGACCTCGGTTTCGGTACGCGGACCATTCGCCGCCGATCACCCTAACTTTAGGCCTAAGTTTCAAGATTATGCTTAGTATCAACCTTAGGCTTAAGGTCAGGTAACCAAGTTTATAAATGGCAGTTTGCCTTGGCGGTGAGGATTAAGTCGGCAATCGGATTCTTTAAGCTCTGGTTTTATTAATTACTGTAACGCCGTAAATTCGTTTGTATGATCATTAATGTAATGACTTTGCGTAACGTATTTCCCAGCGAACTGCACGTCATAGAAATAAATTAAGCATCAGCTAAAATTGTCAAAAATGCTTGACTTGGTGGTGAGAAAAAAAGGTGCGTAACAGTTAAAGCAGCAGGTCAACATTGAGCATTGACAGTGAGCAGAGAAACTTGCAGAAAAATAGAGTCCAACAAAGTATTTCTCACAAAAAATAATATAATGAAAAATACTGTACGGCAGGTAGGAGAACAAAAAACTGACTTCTTCACAATGTCGCTGAGCTCCACTGAAAGTTTACATCAAATCTGAATAGGAATTGTGTTAGAAATCTTTGCTAGTGAGTAAGCTACTATCTATGAATCTAATACTCATCACAGTCACGGTTCGTGCCAATCTGGCGATCCAAAATCCCCTGACATTCCCCTGATTTTGCCACTGTCCAACCAGAGCGAGAAAAATTTGAAAATTCAGCCATTCAAAATACTAAAGTAATGCCCGCAATGACAAAGTTCACTACTAACGTTAGCACTCCAATTACTGTTGTTTGGTATTGGGTTTTCCGTTTGTGTATGTGTATGTGTATGTGAATACACATTTACCTTCAAATGTGTATGGTAATTTGTGTATACACATTCAACAAAACAATGTGTATTTTTGTGTATATTTGTGTATGTGTATTGTACTGAAAATGCAAATTTTTTGGTAGATTTTCTGTCAGAAATGCTAGGAAAATCAAATCTCTCAATGTCTACTGCTTGAAACCTTGTATAGCTCTGAATCGAGTTACTTGGCCATTTGAAGGCTTTATCAGTATACCTACTGATTATTACAGCAGCAAAAACATAGAAATTTTACGTTTCTGTTCGAAATTTTATTGACTTTTGCTGATCAAATACACATACACAAAAATACACTTTTTGAGTACTGTTTGTATATGGTAATGTGTATTGGAATTTTCAATGTGTATGTGTATGTGTAAGAATTAAACAAGAGCTAAAAGTACAGTCAAACAAGTAAGCATATGTAAATGTAAACATGCCTTGAGCTGCATCCAAAAGAGTGAGTCTTTCAGGTTTGTACTTGTGTTTTCCACCGGCAACATGCTGAATTAGATTTGCGTAATAGTAAAACTGGGCGGTACATCCTGGTTCTGGACAAATCTGGTACAGCAAATCACGTTTGAACTCATAGCCGGACTCCGCCATCGCTCGAGCCTCTTCTGCGGTTGTATCATCTGCAAGCTGATCGAACTCGTCTTAAATTTCAGTATCTTGATCAGGCTCAGAATGGCTTTCCGGTCCGGC
>JASANB010003723.1:0-80000 GCA_030248155.1 Sabatieria punctata
TAGTAAGGCCCGGTCCACTGGGGGGGGGGGGGCAGTGACGTGATCCGACGTCTCTGCCTCTCCCAGTGGATACCGAAAATTTCAAAATTACTTTTGCTCGGGTGGGTTTCGAACTTTGTACCTTTCGCTTTAGAGTCGCACGCTCTACCATCTGAGCCACACTATCAGTTAGAATTAAATGTCTAAAAGGTCTATATGTGTGTTGATGTTTGCCCCTCCAGCTCTGACACAAAGTTTTGGTTGGGAAATTTGCCCCTCCAGCTCTGACACAAAGTTTTGGTTGGAAAGTTTCCACCCCCCAGCTCTGACACAAAGTTTTGGCTGGAAAATTGCTCCTCCAGATTTTAACACTGTTCTTGCACCAGATTTCAACACTGCCCCCCTCAGAATTTGAGGCTTGATTTTGGTTGGGAAATTTGGCAGTGGAGAATTTGGTTGGGCACTTTTGGTTGCGAAATTTGGTTGGGAAATTTGGTGGTTGAGAATTTGGTTGGGCGTTTTTGTGGTTGAGAATTTGGTTGGGCATTTTTGGTTGAGAATTTGGTTGGGAAATTTGGTTGGGAAATTTTTTCTGTTGCAAAATCTGTGGTGGGTTCAGAAATTTGGTGTTTGTTTTGAAATTTCTGGCTGCAAAATCTGATTTGGGCTTTTTGTTGTGAAATTTGGTTGCGAAACTTGGTTGGGAAATTTGGTGGTTGAGAATTTGGTTGGGCATTTTTGTTTGCGATTTGGTTGGGAAATTTGGTGGTTGAGAATTTGGTGTAGCAAAGCAGTACTTACCAATTTCAGCGAAATCACCGGTCAGATGTGAGACTGTGTATAAATGTCAGTTTCATAAATTCTCTGAGGTAAGTTTAAGAATTTTGTTTTAGTAACTGTTTCACAAGAATATTTCGCCATCAGAATTTGGGTTTGTTTTCGGCGGGAAATTCAAATTTGAAAACAGAAATTAACAATTTCTAGAAAATAAATACAAAATGCGAAAATAATTGTAAAAACAAATGTAATTAAAAATAGAACACGTTTAGAATCGGCGCCCAAATTTCTAAACAAAAATAAAACAAACAATTGCTAGAAAATAAATACAAAATGTGAAAATAATTAAAAAACAAATGTTATTAAAAATATAACACGTTTAGAATCGGCGCCCAAACATCCAATCTGGCTGTCAATTCGTGAAAAACCCTCAGGATTTCGAGATTCATATTCCCGACTGTAGGATTACAAAGATCTCACTAAGATCATCGATCTTCTCCGATCTGCACAAAGATTTAGCGATCTTCACTGAAGATTTGTCGCTCTTTACTGGAGATTTCACCGGTATTGCGCTATTTCCCTATAGTTTGGGTAGCTGTGTATATGGCTGGTGTATATATGGGCTATATAGCACCAACGCATGACATATAGCACTACGATTTACCTAGATTACACTAAGATTTACTGAGATCACACTGAGATTTCACAAAATCTCACTGCTATTGCACTATTTCCCTATGTTTCAGACAGTCACATATATGGCTGGTGTGTATATAGCACCAACACATGTCTTATAGCACTAAGATTTCACTAAGATTTTGCAAGATTGCACTAAGATTTACTAAGATCACACTGAGATTTCACAAAATCTCACCGCTATTGCACTATTTCCCTATATTTCAGACAGTCGCATATATGGCTGGCGTATATATAGCACCAACAAATGACATATAGCACTAAGATTTACCAAGATTTCACTAAGATTTCGCAAGATTGCATAAAGATTTACTGAGATCACACTGAGATTTGTTGAGATCACATTGAAATTGCATAAAATCTCACCGCTATTGCGCTATTTCCCTATAGTTTGGGCAGCTGTATATATCGTTGGCATACGTGCTGGCTTATATTGGATACAAACACCAAGATTACACTGAAATCACACTGAGATTTCACAAGATTTCCCTATATTTTGGTCTGCTGTATATTATTCTGCTAACTAACCGGCCCTGGTCAGTATTTAAGCCCAGCTTTTTGACAGATTGCTCATTGTATGTGTTTGTCTCGACAAGAATGGGTGACAGCAAACTCGATTTGGCCGAGCTGTTTGGGGAAGAGGAGAAAGCGAAAGCGGCCCAAGACAAGGAGAAAATGCCCAAAAAACGAAAACGTCAGCCAAAGTCCAACACTAAGAAACGGGTGAAAATCGAGAAAAGTAGCAATGAGGCGGCCGGCAAACCACTGGAGGAGGTGGAAGAAGGTAGTGAGGAAGAAGCTAACTGCAGTTGTGCAATCTACATTTATGTATGAATAAAAGTTTGTTCACTTGTCAACTTCTTGCTCAGATTGCGCCGGGATTTCCCAAGATCAAGCCGTGATTTCCCTAGATCGCACTGGGATTTCGCAAGATCGCGCCAGGATTTCCCAAGATCGCACTGGGATTTCCAAGATCGCGGGGATAGCGCTATTTTTTCCAGCAAACGTTTACAAAAATTTGATATGAGGAAACAATTTATTCAATCATTTTTTGAACAAGCATTTAGCATACACGTCTCGCATTTTTGTGTTGACCTCGACACAGTTGTCACACAGTGGGAATTGCACAATCAGTTTTCCGTTCATCTTTTGCGATGGCATTGTTCTGGAAAGTTTGAAACATGGTTTGCACATGTACGCTGAGTAGGAAAGTAGCGGTTGCACTACCTTCAGCGTTTCCAGCAAGATCGGTTTCGGCAGGTTGTCTCTGCGCGGTTCTTCCGGGCGTTGCAGCTTGGCCAGAGGCGGTTGATCCCAGCGGGTTTTTTTCACTGGCTGTGGCGGTTGAGAGGGCGGAGGGGCGCAATTGGCCATTTCGCCATGTTTTGGAGGTTTGGCCAGCAGAGCCTTCCGTTTGGCGATTCACTTCTTCACCAGGTCCAACGGTGGTTTCCAGTGGCGGCGGTGCAGAATACCATGCAAGTGGTTGATGAGGTTGCCGCGGGAGTTGAAGGTTCGGTCGCACAATTTGCAGTAGCAGTTTTTGTAGTCCTCCATCGTCATTCCATCGCGATCCAAGAGCTGCTGCAGAGATAAACGAGCCGCCATCTCACACCAGTACACAGTGAACAATGAACAGAAGCTGAAAAATTCGGCTAAAAGTAACTTTCACTGTTTTAAGACAAACTTCGTCTGCAGACAAACTCGCAGTGATGACGTCATCAAACTACAAATTCGCGCACGAGATAATCTTGAAACAAACACAGACTTGTTTTGTATATAAAGCGAAATATTTTCGCTCACAGTCAGTCTGTTGTTTTGTCAGTTTGCTGTGCGGGTGACACAAATGGATGTGTGTGTTTGTCCAACATGCGGTGTTCAGCTGTCCACTGCATCAAACCGTCGTCGCCATGAAAAACTTCAGCATGGTATGATTCCTGCTGATGAAGACCTTGAAAGCCAGCAAGATGAGACAGATTCTGAGGAGTCCGAGTCCGATGAAGGTGACAAAAACTGGGTATTTTTGCTTCGAGAAACGGTTGACAACATGAATCTGAAGAGCTCGGAAGGACTACTGAAAGAACCACTCTACAGCGAGTTCTTCGAACAGCTGAAAAACACACTTCAAGAAAAACTGAAGTTTGCATCGTATTTCCAAGATGAAGATGAGGTGTACACCGCTATCCTGAATACTTCGAACAACTACACAGAGAGAGATCTCGGTGAGGAGGAAGCGATCGAGAAAGCTTGGGATGAGCGCAAGTTTCTGGTGAAAAAGTTCCTTCATGGGAATGAAGATCTCATCGAACAAGCTTTTGCTGATGAAGATGAAGATGAACAGCAAATTGATGAAGAAGAAGACCAAACTGATGATTGATTTGATGATGATATTATTATTTATTTGGTAAAATTTGTTTTCTGCAATATGAAAATATAGAGAAATAGCGCTATCCCGGTGCGATCTAGGGAAATCACAGCTCAATCTTGGGAAATCTTGGCGCGATCTTGCGAAATCCCAGTGCGATCTAGGGAAATCACGGCTTGATCTTGGGAAATCCCGGCGCGATCTTGCGAAATCCCAGTGCAATCTAGGGAAATCACGGCTTGATCTTGGGAAATCCCGGCGCAATCTGAGCAAGAAGTTGACAAGTGAACAAACTTTTATTCGTTAATTATACATAAATGTAGATTGCACAACTGCAGTTAGCTTCTTCCTCACTACCTTCTTCCACCTCCTCCAGTGGTTTGCCGGCCGCCTCATTGCTACTTTTCTCGATTTTCACCCGTTTCTTAGTGTTGGACTTTGGCTGACGTTTTCGTTTTTTGGGCATTTTCTCCTTGTCTTGGGCCGCTTTCGCTTTCTCCTCTTCCCCAAACAGCTCGGCCAAATCGAGTTTGCTGTCACCCATTCTTGTCGAGACAAACACATACAATGAGCAATCTGTCAAAAAGCTGGGCTTAAATACTGACCAGGGCCGGTTAGTTAGCAGAATAATATACAGCAGACCAAAATATAGGGAAATCTTGTGAAATCTCAGTGTGATTTCAGTGTAATCTTGGTGTTTGTATCCAATATAAGCCAGCACGTATGCCAACGATATATACAGCTGCCCAAACTATAGGGAAATAGCGCAATAGCGGTGAGATTTTATGCAATTTCAATGTGATCTCAACAAATCTCAGTGTGATCTCAGTAAATCTTTATGCAATCTTGCGAAATCTTAGTGAAATCTTGGTAAATCTTAGTGCTATATGTCATTTGTTGGTGCTATATATACGCCAGCCATATATGCGACTGTCTGAAATATAGGGAAATAGTGCAATAGCGGTGAGATTTTGTGAAATCTCAGTGTGATCTTAGTAAATCTTAGTGCAATCTTGCAAAATCTTAGTGAAATCTTAGTGCTATAAGACATGTGTTGGTGCTATATACACACCAGCCATATATGTGACTGTCTGAAACATAGGGAAATAGTGCAATAGCAGTGAGATTTTGTGAAATCTCAGTGTAATCTCAGTAAATCTTAGTGTAATATAGGTAAATCGTAGTGCTATATGTCATGCGTTGGTGCTATATAGCCCATATATACACCAGCCATATACACAGCTACCCAAACTATAGGGAAATAGCGCAATACCGGTGAAATCTCCAGTAAAGAGCGACAAATCTTCAGTGAAGATCGCTAAATCTTTGTGCAGATCGGAGAAGATCGATGATCTTAGTGAGATCTTTGTAATCCTACAGTCGGGAATATGAATCTCGAAATCCTGAGGGTTTTTCACGAATTGACAGCCAGATTGGATGTTTGGGCGCCGATTCTAAACGTGTTTTATTTTTAATAACATTTGTTTTTTAATTATTTTCACATTTTGTATTTATTTTCTAGCAATTGTTTGTTTTATTTTTGTTTAGAAATTTGGGCGCCGATTCTAAACGTGTTCTATTTTTAATTACATTTGTTTTTACAATTATTTTCGCATTTTGTATTTATTTTCTAGAAATTGTTAATTTCTGTTTTCAAATTTGAATTTCCCGCCGAAAACAAACCCAAATTCTGATGGCGAAATATTCTTGTGAAACAGTTACTAAAACAAAATTCTTAAACTTACCTCAGAGAATTTATGAAACTGACATTTATACACAGTCTCACATCTGACCGGTGATTTCGCTGAAATTGGTAAGTACTGCTTTGCTACACCAAATTCTCAACCACCAAATTTCCCAACCAAATCGCAAACAAAAATGCCCAACCAAATTCTCAACCACCAAATTTCCCAACCAAGTTTCGCAACCAAATTTCACAACAAAAAGCCCAAATCAGATTTTGCAGCCAGAAATTTCAAAACAAACACCAAATTTCTGAACCCACCACAGATTTTGCAACAGAAAAAATTTCCCAACCAAATTTCCCAACCAAATTCTCAACCAAAAATGCCCAACCAAATTCTCAACCACAAAAACGCCCAACCAAATTCTCAACCACCAAATTTCCCAACCAAATTTCGCAACCAAAAGTGCCCAACCAAATTCTCCACTGCCAAATTTCCCAACCAAAATCAAGCCTCAAATTCTGAGGGGGGCAGTGTTGAAATCTGGTGCAAGAACAGTGTTAAAATCTGGAGGAGCAATTTTCCAGCCAAAACTTTGTGTCAGAGCTGGGGGGTGGAAACTTTCCAACCAAAACTTTGTGTCAGAGCTGGAGGGGCAAATTTCCCAACCAAAACTTTGTGTCAGAGCTGGAGGGGCAAACATCAACACACATATAGACCTTTTAGACATTTAATTCTAACTGATAGTGTGGCTCAGATGGTAGAGCGTGCGACTCTAAAGCGAAAGGTACAAAGTTCGAAACCCACCCGAGCAAAAGTAATTTTGAAATTTTCAGTATCCACTGGGAGAGGCAGAGACGTCGGATGACGTCACTGACCCCCCCAGTGGACCGGGCCTTACTACTTTCCTTTTATTTCTCCCGCATGCGTTGACGGATCGGGCTGATATTTTCAGTAAAAATTCTAGGTATAGTGGGTGTTGTACCTATAAAATTTGAAGAGGATCGGCCAAGGTTGAGATCGCAAATTATAATGAGATGCAAATTTTGGGGTCCTGTAAAAAATCGAATTTTGCAAAAAAAGGTACATCGAAATTTTCGACCAAACTTTCAGTGTAGGTTGCTTAAGTGTCCCTCAAAGTAAACCGTCTTTTCCTGTTTGTGGACTTTGTCTCTGTTTCGAGAAATTGATGTTCGAATTTTCATGCACACGTTGGTAGAAAAAACCGGAATTTACTTCCAGTTTTCGTAAGAGCAGACGGATCTTTTAGGGTTTGCTCTAGCTTGAAAGACCGCGTAATGGCCGATCGATTGGTTGGTCGCCGGCCAGAAACAAACCACTGAGTCGGGTACTGTAAGAGTTTGAAATGAGGGAGTCGATCACATTGCGATTTTCTCATGTTTTTGAGTTCTGTAATGTTGTTTATCATGACTTTTGCCTCGAAATCGGAATGGAAAGTGAATGCTAAGTTTGGAGAAGGTTCAGCGCGCCTCAGCAACCATTAATCAAAGAGCTGAATGTGAAACGCACAGCTGGCCACCTCAAGGCTCTCTCAATTGATATGAAACCTTTTCGAAAACGTTGGCAGATCTGCTTACATTGGCAGATTTGGGTTTTGTTTGACGGCTCTTCTTCAAGTATAGTCAGCTTTTGAAAAATGGTCGTTAAAGGCACGCCGAGCTTTGTATGAAACCTCCGAGTTAAGTGCAAATGTACAAGACAATGGTTTAGTATAAGCAGTAAAACAGGGTCCCATTCTAATTTACACTGATTAGTACACAAGAGTAAAATTTTCTCAACAGCCAAAGCCGATTATTTCTGGAAAATTCTCCTGCAGGGTTGCGAGAAGTCCACTTGATAGCTCAAGCAAAGAGTCTAATTAGCACGATTGGTCTTGCCCTAAAAATATAATACAAGCAACAACCAAATAATAATAAATTATACCACAAATCTCAATTCTCAGAATCGTCTAATTCTCATCAAGGTGACTTGATGCTGTTCCGGTTTCTGGTTCACATGTTGGGCCATAAGGTCTTGATTTTTTCTTTTAAGGGCTTTAGAATTGTGGCCCTTGCTGGATTGGGGTTTCAATTTTTGTTAAGAGGTATAAGAGTCGAATTTCTCTGAACCAAAGCAAACTCCTAAAGTGTGAAAAGGAGTGTATGTAGCGTGTCATAGAAGGTTACCGTGTCCAAGAATTATAGAAATTCGGCTTTCATATTTCACGAGAATAATCCATTTTTAATGCACAGTAATTTCTAACCAAAAACAAGATGACCCGAATTTACCTTTACATTTCGTTGGAGCAGACGGATCTGTTAGCTCTGAACCTCATTTTAAAGAACGCGCAAAGGACCAATCGACTGAGTTGTCATCGACCAAAAAGAAATCACTGAGTTGGGTATTCGAAGAGTTTAAGGTGGGCGAGTTCAGTTAGCATACTGCCATTTTCTCCTTTATTGATATGGTTTTTGCCTCAAAATAGTTTACTAGAGGCATGCTGACCTTTCTCCAAAGTTTACGTACTCTTTTCAATCCCAATTTGAGGCAAAAGTCATGATAACAACATGATAAAACTCAAAACATGAAAAATATTGCAGTGTGGTCGACTCGCTCACTTTAAACTCTTACAGTACCCGACTCAGTGGTTTGTTTCTAGCCGGCGACCAACCAATCGATCGGCCATTGCGCGCGCTTTCAAGCGAGACCTAACGCTAAAAGATCCGTCTGCTCTTACAAAAGCTGGAAGTAAATTCCGGTTTTTTCTACCAACGTGTGCATGAAAATTCGAACACTAATTTATCGAAACAGAGACAAAGTCCACAAACGGGAAAAGAGGGTTACTTTGAGGGACACTTAAGCAACCTACACTGAAAGTTTGGTCGAAAATTTCGATGTACCTTTTTTTGCAAAATTCGATTTTTTACCAGAACCCAAAAAATTATAATTTGCGAGCTCACCCCTGGCCGATCCTCTTCAAATTTTATGGGTACAACACTCAATATACCTATCATTATTACTGAAAATATCAGCCCGATCCGTCCACGCATGCGGGAGAAATAAAAGAAGCACCGAATTTGGCTGGAAAAACACGTTTTTGGCCCTAATTTGCATATTAGTGACAGTCGAGTGAAAATATTTCTCGTGTGTTATTTTCTACCATAGACCTATCGATTTATCAAATAAAAACTATAGGTCAGAATTTTTCATGTTCGCCGACCTGCCCCGGTTTTATAAAATGTGGCTCTTAATAGTCTTCTTATATTTGTGTATGTACTACTAGCTGCAAATTTATTTTTGTTAACAGCAGCTGGAACCTGGTATTGTAAGAACGACACCCTAAAAGAATTGATGTCACAAGCGTTCAATGAACCATGGCATGGAAACAACAGATTTGCTGAAATTGCACAGAACGTCTATAGAAAGTTTTTATACCAGCCCGGTCAATGGCAAGTCTGGGCACTGGATGGAAAACAAGGCTTTTCTGCAATTTGGGGCCCGGATGCTCTATGGCACAGTGACATTTCCTGCATTTTCTTAAATCAATCTTACTTTGTGCAGGCGCTACGACTGCCTGACAATTTTTCTTAAAAGCACTGTACTGTATTACCGCTTTCTTAAATAAATCTTAAATGGTATCAATTTGAGCAACAGTGAGGAATAGTGCAGCTCCAATTTTGAGCAGATGGCAATATCGTAGGTAGTAAAGTAAAGTTGCGACATTTCTGAGATATGCTTTTTTTCTTGCTTCGCTTTGCTATATGGTGGAATTCAATACATCATAAATATATACGTACAGCAACAAAAGCATAAAATTATGTACTCAACATGGTATGCCGTGAACTAATCAATAACATTCTTATAATCAGTGATCATACATGTACTGGGGGGGTTGGGGGGTTACCCCCTGCTGGAAAGGCCAACCCCCCTCACCCCCCCCCCCCCGAGACAGGTTAAGGGACCCCTCCCCCTACCAAAAAATACAAGTGGTGGTAGTGGCTCCAGTATACTGTTGCATGCGTATACGCATTACGCATATCATTACGCAAAGTACGCATTGCATTTCACAATGCGTATACGCATACGCATACGCATACGCATTTGAATTTCATTACGCAATATTATTACGCATTCTGCCAAATGTTTGCATATTTTTGCGTAATGCGTATTGGGTCTCAAAAATAACTGCCTTTTCGAATGTCTTGCAAAAAATTTAGCTCAAGTTGTTACCAAATGGTCATTCTTCATGTTTTTAGTGTGAGTTAAGGTTAGGGGGCGTGCAAAAATTACGTAATGGTATTTTTGCCCATTTTCGGACCCCCCCTCCCCCGGATAATCCACCGTAATAATTTTCTGACCCCCCTCCCCTAATTACGTAATAATTTGGCTACCCCCCCCCCCCGAAATTTCGATTTTTTTGAAGCGATAGAGCCCAAATTTTTGAGTTCAATTCCATGTAAAATGACGTTTTTAATAAAATAACATCTGTATACAGTAACAATTGATAATTTTCTTCGTTTTCTTTATTAATGAGCTACAACTACATACATGTACGCATAGTCTTAGTTTTACAAAGAAGCCATCATTAGGTGGCTTTTTGTTAAAGTTGAAACCAAAGTGTTTTATCATTGATTTTAGGGCTGCGCTGCCATATCACTTGACTGATGATCGATGGTCATAAAACAGAGTTCGTGCGGGACCCGAAAAGTCAGGGAGTCATGCAAAGTCAGGGAATTTTAAAAATTTCAGGGAAAATTCAGGGAATTTGGTGTCCGGTCAGGGAAAAAATTGATAGCAATAGAATCATCTCTCGCCACCCTTTTGAAAACGGGACTTTTGACTTTCCACAGCTACTACAACTGTAAATTTTACCCTCAGAATACCGTTTAAATGCGTTTTTCAGAGCGTATTTTTAAAAACTTCTCACCCTTGTTAGAATGTTCTCACTCTGATTGGACAGGGAAATTTGACTTTGGTCAGGAAATTTTGCTCTGAAAAAGCCGCATGAACCCTGTAAAAGATCGAGTCGATAAGTGGTATACCCTTATAAACCCTTATCACACAGATGTCAAAAGTCACTGTTGCCATTTAGCATTTGAAAAATTGGAAAACCTTGACTTTAAACGTAGCTATTCTCTAATCTAAGCGCCCATCTAAGTGAAATTGAGAAAATGTAAGCCCAATGGCTTCAAATCGAGACTACATGTACATGTAGTGTACGTAAAAACATTTAAAATTATGACCACTTAGTGATTTCTGCACTTTAAAAAAATTACGTAATGAAGTCGTCAACCCCCCCTCCCCCCACCGTAATGATTAGTAATCTTTTGGCGAACCCCCCCCCTCCCCCCTCATGCCATTACGTAATTTTTGCACGCCCCCCTTACCAGAAATTTTCTGAGATATTTTGAAGCTTTAACTAAGTTGTGCTTGATAATAATACATACTTAAAAGAGAGACTAAGTTTTCAGAGCAAAGGAAACTTGTGACAAATCATTGAATTTAGAGTTTCTACGGTTTTGGGTGACATCAGTTGTGTTGTTGTATGCTCAGGGTTTGTGCTTCCACACGGTGTGCTGATTATTTTTGAATGCTACTAGACACCATCTGAAAATGAACATTCGACCGAATTTTTGTAGGAAAGCGCGTATCTTTCGCCCGTTCAAAACATACATACTGTTCATGCCGTGTTTATTGCAATAAGCCAACTATTCCAATGAGCCGCGCACGGCTTGTTGGAATCAGCCTGCAGCGCTCAGCTTATTGGAATCAGGACTAGACCTACAGGCGCCAATGAAATGACACCTTTATACGGTAAAATTGCGTTCCGCTGCATTTTTCAAATCTATCTAAAACGGTCACAGCCCTTGCCCTTATACTGTACTAGTACAGCCCACATCATGTTTTTCAATTGGTAGCCCAGAAGAATTTTTTACTAAAAATCTTTGTTTCAGTTGTACAAATATTTGTCCGAATGATAAGCCGCGCCCTCCAAGTCAAACGCACTCAATAAACTGAAATAAATAAGTCGCGCCGGTAATAAATAAATAGACACGGTATACTATAGTGCAATTCTTTGAGGGCAGAAATTTAGCATCAAGCTTCAAGTATGCCTCAAAAAACCTGGATTATAAAGTTGGATACCTAAACGGCATACTGTAGAGCAAAAAAGCTGTTCAGTGAAATTTCTCATTGTTTCTGAGATTACGCATTACGCATACGCAATACGCAAAATACGCATTAGTTTTTGCAATGCGTATACGCAAACTCATACGCATTTGTAATTGGAATGCGTATACGCATACGCATACGCATACGCATTTGAAAAATCCGGTATTAAACAACAGTATTCACCAGTATTAACAAACTGGGTCAGAAATCACTAATTTTTAGCCTAAAATTCACTTGAAAAGCCTTTGGAAACCGAATTTGGCGTTTCCACTGCTGATATTTTAGAAAAATCGGTGTTTTTGGAAGCTCTTTTTGTCATTTTTTGCTTGTTTTTAGCTTTAAAACGCTATTTGGCAGCTTGAAATAGCGATTTTTAGCGTCCTTACTGAAAAAAACGTGCTAAAGACGCATTTCTAGGCGTTTTGGAGCTTTTTGAAATTTGGGACCCCCCACCTGGGCGAACCCCCCCCCCTCGACCCCCCACTTGAGGAAACCAACCCTACCCCCCTCCCCCCAGGTCGGCCCAGAGCTGTTACATGTATGTCAGTGATATATTCAAAAACCTTCTAAAATTCTTCGAAATTGATAGGACTAGAAACTACAAATGATTCCAAAGAATCGACCACAGAAAACATAGCTCTACTTTCTTCACCCTTACGACTTCCTGCCACTCTTTGGTAAATTACCTAAAGGTGCCAAGCTTATCTAGCAGAAAGTGTAAAAAAAATTAAAAACAAAGACAAAAATGCTGACCCCCTTCATCGCCAATTGGTCAAAAAGTTGTACCATCTCAGATTTGTCTTTGCAATAAAATCCCACTGCACAACTGGGCTCAAAGTCAGTGAACGACAATTTCTGCGGCTTGTCAGGTGTAAATGACTGAAATATTTGATTTTACTTAAATAATTGTAAAGATTCTATCTCACTTCAATCGAAAAATTTCTCTCACTCATATCCACGGCTTCCTGACAGTTTCTTGAGTCGAGAAAAATCAATTTATTTGACTGATAGCCCACAAAGTAAGCTGCATGGCTATTCCACCCGCCCACCATGCCCACACAATTCGGGGACTCCAGTAGCCGCTTCAGTTGCGGTATGTAAACTTTGTTCAATTTCATAGCACCGAGATGCAGTGGAATCAGAATAAGCACGGCTGAGCTCCATATCTCCAGTTGCCCAGTGGGTACGCAAATTTTCTCAATCGCTTCCAGCGAAACTGTACAGTGTTCTGCTATATAAATCTGCATACTGCGGAACGACGAATTGTTTTTCCACAGTTCGCTGTAAAAGTAACAATTTGTGATTCTAAAAATTGATTGCGATAAATTTACCAAAGTATCTTGGCAGCTGAAGCCGGTCCAAACCATTGCCCGGGCTTCTTTTGAAACAGTTCGTTTCCATATTTGAGGAAGTTATGAATTGAAAGAGGAGAATGTATGCTATCACCAAAATGAGAAACAATATAGGCTCGAGTTTCTGCATAGGAGTCTTTAATGTATAAAAATATTTTAAAGTGTAAATTTCAGGAACATGTCAAGAACCTTACCGGAGTCTAAATGTTTTCTCATTGCTTGAGCCATCAGCATTTGAGTTGCACGCAATGCACATCCCCAGCCCAAATCTGACTGGTAAGAGGAATTCGGGATATTCTCGAAATTCCATCTATAAAAACCGGAGGCTCCTAAGTTTTATTAAAATGCACATTTGTTAACTGACCTTGCAGAAATCCAAATTATCTTTTCAAAATCCGTATAGAACAGATCTATAATTAATTACTGTATTTTTTAAGATGGATTAATTTAAGGTTTGCCTGTATCTTCATATATTCTACCAAGGAGAATAATTGGATTGTTATCAGTGTTGAAATTGCTCCGATTTAGCACTAAAACAGGTTTATAATGTTATTTGAGTCGCACTGAGTAGTGTGTGTAGGCGGACATGAGCTAGCCGCTAAATTCCCAAGCCCCTCTAAATTCCCAACAAATTCGGAAAATGCGAATTATACGCCATTTAATTCCCAGACCTGCGAATCAAGGACATATTTCATCATCATGGATTTTTTTGCCTTGGGAATTCATAGGATTTCCAAGTTCCCAAATGTACTCCATATGGAGTATGGCAATTTTGGGGGATATATTTTGAAAAGTGTTATAAATATAGCCAAGAAGCTAGTACTAAAATGAAAAGGCCTTACCAAAATCATAATTCTAGTACTAAAATTATCTGGTAAAGGCATTTGATTTTGATATGGTATGGCATAGTATAGAAGGAGCTGTTTTGAATTTGGTTTGGTATGGTACTGATACTAAATTCAAAGATTGATTTTAGTACTAGCACAATTTTGGTATGGCAGGCATCCCTCATTTTAGTACTAGCACAATTTTGGTATGGCAGGCATCCAGCACACTCATTAAATAATAAAAATAGGAATAAAAAACAAATGCCTATGACAGTGCAGCTGACCTTTTCTCAATTCCTAAATCCACAGCTGCATTATAAAGGTGAAACGATTCTAGAAAAATTGAAAACGCACTAAAAGTTGACCAACTTCGCAATGGGTTGAAAGTTTGATCAATGGAGAACTTCTTCTGTGACAAACACAACATTTTCAGGAAGTAAACGAAAGGCAAAAGCTACAACTACACATAGTAACATACTAACCATGACTATCCCCGCTTGCTTCCAGTCAAACTTTTTCAAATAACTACCACCAGTCATCATCGATGCGCAGCTGACAGTGCAAGAGATGTAGTTAAGCTACGCTTTATTTCAATAAAATACAGGGTGCGTCAAAAAAAACAACCCAGCAGATTTTTTATTGTAGCAACCGCAAATCTCAACCGATTTGAATGAATCCTTCTTTAAATGAAAGATAAATAAATTATTGAACGATTGGTGTAGCTTTTATTAAGATGCGTTGCTTAGTTCCTGAGATAATTGCTTTAAAAATCAAAACATAGATTTTGGCAGTGAACAACAGAGATTAAAACGACCCAGCAGATTTTTTACTGTAGCAGCCGCAAATCTCAACCGATTTCAGTGAGTCCTATTTTATATGAAAGATAGATCAATTCTTGAAAGATTGGTAAGCTTTTATTAAGATACGATGCTTAGTTCCTGAGATATTTGCACTCAAAATCAAAACAGATTTTGGCAATGAACAAGAGCGATTTTTGATATTCTGTTGCACTTCATAATAAAACCGATTCCTACTGCTCAGGGCTAACGTAACGAGGTTTTTCTGGTGCCACACATGCTTGGTTACTTCATTTGTAAAAGTCTTGTTGCCCCTCAGCAGTAGGAATCCGTTTTGTTGTGAAGTGCAACGGAATCGCTCTTGTTCACTGCCAAAATCTCTGTTTTGAGTTTGAAGGAAAATATCTCAGGAACTAAGCATCGTATCTTAATAGGGCCTTCACCAGTCTTTCAAGAATTTATTCGTCTTTCATTTAAAGCAGGATTCATTCAAATCGGTCAAGATTTGCGGTTGCTACAGCAAAAACTCTGCTGGGTTGTTTTTTTTGACACACCCTGTATATAATAAATAAATGGTGGGGCGCTTTGATTAGAAATTTTACAGTATGTGTATTTTCAGCTAATCATATTCGAAAACACCTTTAGAGCTTTAACAAAATATGTGCGATTTGACAGCTTCTGTAGTAACCGAGAGGACGTCATGAGGCTGAGTGGGATCTGAGAGATGAAACTACAGGGTGTGTCAAAAAAAAACAACCCAGCAGAGTTTTTGCTGTAGCAACCGCAAGTCTCAACCGATTTGAATGAATCCTGCTTTAAATGAAAGATAAATAAATTCTTGAAGGACTGGTGAAAGCCCTATTAAGATACGATGCTTAGTTCGTGAGATATTTTCCTTCAAACTCAAAACAGAGATTTTGGCAGTGAACAAGAGCGATTCCGTTGCACTTCACAACAAAACGGATTCCTACTGCTGAGGGGCAACAAGACTTTTACAAATGAAGTAACCAAGCATGCGTGGCACCAGAAAAACCTCGTTACGTTAGCCCTGAGCAGTAGGAATCGGTTTTATTATGAAGTGCAACAGAATAATAAAAATCGCTCTTGTTCATAGCCAAAATCTGTTTTGAATTTGAGTGCAAATACCTCAGGAACCAAGCATCATATCTTAATAAAATCTTCACCATACTTTCATGAATTAATTTATCTTTCATATAAAATAGGACTCACTGAAATCGGTTGAGATTTGCGGCTGCTACAGTAAAAATCTGCTGGGTTATTTTAATCTCTATTGAGCACTGCCAAAATCTCTGTTTTGATTTTGAAAGCAATTATCTCAGGAACTAAGCAACGCATCTTAATAAAAGCTACACCAGTCGTTCAAGAATTTATTTATCTTTCATTTAAAGCAGGATTCATACAAATCGGTTGAGATTTGCGGCTGCTACAGCAAAAAATCTGCTGGGTTGTTTTTTTTGACGCACCCTGTATAATGAACTACAATGTATCTTGATACGATGAGGAAGGAGGTTGACACAAACAGCTGCGGAAAGAGTTTCGGAACAGGGCAAAGGAGAAACTTGGTGTTTGAAGTAACGGGAAAACTGGATGACTTCTGGAGCAGACCATTAACCCATATTGTTGCAGAAAGTCTGCCAGCCAATGTTCATTTGTTTTTGTTCTGACATGGATGATTTTATTCTCTCGATTTTTATGTAATGATGTAATGCTAATCTGATTCTATGATATACTGGTTGTTACCATCCCACTCTTGCTGAGATGACTCTGTATAAACTGCAATCGAACAGGATTTAGCGTATTATTATGTCCCTATTTTTCCGCGATTTAGACGGTACGTACTAAATATTTGTCTTTTTAATAGACATTTTTTATTTAATATGTCATGATATATTCATTAAATGTCTGTATGTGTTTCATTAAATGTGCTTTCTTGAGAATTAGAATGTGATTTCCACCTTACTACAGTTTGATGAAATGCATCAGAATTAACAGCGAAAATGTAGAGAATTACTATTTCAGGGCTGAGCAGTAGCAACGCATAAACTCAAGATTACTGTACCTACTTTTATTAGCATTAATAAAGATGTTTAGAGTAGTCCGAATGAGCCACAAGATTAATCCATGCCAGATCTGGCAGTGTTCATACTCATTACCATATTCAGTGTGCTATCCATGATCTTTGAGACTTGATCGGTGTCTGAAAACTAGTTTAGTTACAGTTGAAAACTGCAGTATTTACAGCTCTGTACATCTTCGTTTTACCACCTACCACCCAGCTTACCGGTAGCGCAAGTGATATGACTGTAGATCTTGCGCGACTCATTGCAGTTGCATTGGTCGAATTGGTTTCCAATAAACTTCAGTGCACTTTCGTAATCGTTTTTGCCTGAAACATTTATTATTCGAAACTACTGTATCTACTACTGTACGTGTACAACTGCTAAAACTACTATAAAAACATGATAGGCAAATTTTTGTGTTACCCTTGTATTGAGGAAAGTAGTTTTTGAGCGGGAATTGGGAAAGTGATTGAGCCAGCAAATCTTTCTTATTCAGAAACAGAATCATGGGCGTCTTTTCGAACCAGAGACTGGACAGAACGCTCTTGAACACCTCCAATGCTTCCACCATTCTGTTCTGAAGTCTCCGTTTATTAGCTTGGAATCAGCATGAACATTTCGGCTGACTGGAGGTACAGTAGAATTTTGAAATTCTTAGGGAAATGCTGAGATTATGGTAAGCCAAAAATGTCAGTCTAATGGCTAAAATCAAGCTTTGATCTATTCTTCATTAAAATAGACTATTTTAGCTCGTTTACATCTATTAATTTAAGCTTATCAAATTTTTCGATACAAAATTGCTCCATACATGTACTAGGGGGTCTGGGGGTTACCCCCTAGCTGGAAAAGCCAAACCCCCTCACCGTCCCCCTCCCCGACCCAAAAATACAAGTACTAGTAGTGGCTCCATATTAACAAACTGGCTCAGAAATCACTAATTTTGAGCCTAAAATTCGCTTTAAAAAGAGCCTTTGGCAACCGAATTTGGCGTTTCCACTGCTGATATTTAAGAGAAATCTTGTGTTTTTGGAAGCCCTTTTTGTCATTTTTGCTTGTTTTTAGCTCTAAAACGATATTTGGCAGCTTAAAATAGTGATTTTTAGCGTCGTCACTGAGAAAAACGTGCTAAAAACGCATTTCCAGGCGTTTTGGAGCTTTTTGGCATTTGAGACCCACCTCTGGGCGAAACCCCCTGTTACATGTATGAACTACTCCAAAAAGAATTGCTGAGAGTAGTGGGATTGAATGAATGAGCTAGATCAGAGTTTGTCCATGTCTGTCTGGGTGTACTTTTTGCCAGTCTTCTGACGAAACTGCGTAATAGTCGGACGTGGCGGCAATGAAAATAACCAAGTCCACAATGTCGAACAGATGAATCCACTTGCGACGCTGAGACCGCTGTCCTCCTACATCGTACACTCTAAATATTTGCATCTATAGCACGCCCGACCCGACTGGAAAACAACGCGCATAATCAAGTTCTACAAAATGGTTTGGTGCGTTAGACTATCGCCCTTGAATTAAGACAGTTTTCTGGCAAACGGGCGTTTTTGCGTTTTTGCATACGTAAGTAGAAAGTGGGTTTTCCCACCCAACTCAGGTCAACTAATGCACAATCTTTTGAGAATACTTGAAGTCCTGTCCGTAGGCCTGAAAATTCATGTCATTCACACCAACCGTGGCCGCACGTAAGTTCAAAATGTCGTTGTTGGTCGGCTTATAACGGGTTTCACTGAGTCGAGCGATGTTGTCCAAGAAGCTACAATACCTAGTACGAATGATTGATTGAAAAGCAAAGCTACTATTTGACGCAGTCCTCCAATTCGTACTGGTTTCTGCGTTGGTAGCACTGCTGTACGCCGGAGTCGGCCCAGAGAGCCTTGATGGCTGAGCAGAGTTGCGGACCGATTTTCTGCTCGCATTCTACTTGCCGATTTCTAACTGCTTCTGATACCAATTCGGCTTGGCTCTAAACTCGTACAATCTACCTTAAACATACAATGTACTCTATGTGGCGGGAGCTCGCAAGCGTACCACCGTTTCTCTGAGAGATTAAGAGCCGTTTCTCTAGGAGGAATCGACTTTTGATCCTTAACCTCCGGACAAATCTCAACTTTTTGTCTCAGATTTAGCTGAAATTTTGTATTTTGGTATAATTTGACCTAAAAACACATTTTATCACCTTCCCAGCCGTTTTTGAGAGGGTCACTTTATAGACTCTTTCACAGATTTCGAACTGTCACTTCGAAGAGTTATAACTCGGGACCAAACGACCGTAGGAACATGCAAATTGCATATTTTGAACCAGAAAATTATTCTCTTTCAAATGATACCCTACTTGACTGTATTCCAGAGGAAAAAATTTTGTCGAACCCCTTCCGGGACCGATTTGACCCCCCCCCACAGTCGTGTCTCCAACTGCTTTATTTCATGGAAATGTAGCGCTATGTTTTGCTTTCAATTATAGAAAAAAATCGAGAAAAAAGGGCGTCAAATCGAGTTTTTGGGCCTTGAAAGTTAAAAATAAAAAAAAATTTCGTTATACTGTAAACATTGTACACTGTAAACAACACAACTTGGTCAGTTTTGAATCGAATTCGGAGGTATTCGGCACACGTATCGTGTACTGTTCATCTTGCAAATTGCGCACAAACCTGATCCTGTTTGCTGCTGTTTAACACGAGATTTATGCTTATTTTGTTTATTATTTTCAGTTTCGCAAAGAATTTCTCGGTTTCATTTGATGTTTCCCATGATGGGTGATCGAATTGTCTTTTTGAAAGGAATTAGGGCTGGAAATAAAGAATGTTTATTCAATGCAAAAGTGTCCAACTATCCTTCGCTTAGGCATTGCTTGGGTTGGGCCTGCCCGATTTCCGGCTCTAATTCCTTTCAAAAAGCCAATTCGGACGGTCATCATGGGAATCATCAAATGAAACCGAGAAATTGTTTGCGAAACTGAGAAAATAGACAAAATAACCATAAACTCGTGTTAAACAGCGGCAACCAAGACCAGGTTTGTACGCTATGTGCAAGATGAACAGTATAATACGTGTGCCAAAGATCTCCGAATTCGATTCAAAACTGACCAAGTTGTGTTGTTTACAGTGTGCAATCCAATAAAACAGTCAGGCACTTAACGCCGTTTATGGTACCGACACCATATAAGGTGCCGGTACCATATATGGTACCGGTACCGAGGGTAGTGGTACCATATATGGTGCCGGCACCATGTATGGTACCGTCACCATATATGGTACCGGCACCATATATGGTGCCCCCACGTTCGGCGACTGTGGTGGTACCAGATATGGTACCGGTACCATATATGGTACCGGCACCATATATGGTACCGTCACCGTATATGGTACCGGCACCATATATGGTACCCCTACCCATGGCCATGGGTGCCGGTACCATATATGGTACCACTACCATATATGGTACGAAATCTGAACGGAGTGGTACCATATATGGTACCGGTACCGGAAAAACGCGAAGGTGGGGGTACCATATATGGTGCCGGTACCATATATGGTACCGGCACCTTATATGGTACCGTCACCATATATGGTACCGGTACCATATATGGTACCACCACAGACCTCGAACGTGGGGGTACCATATATGGTACCACCACAGGCCCCGAAGGTGGGGGTACCATATATGGTACCGGCACCTTATATGGTGTCGGTACCATAAACGGCGTTAAGTTCCTGACTGTATAAGGAACTTTTTTTATTTTTAACTTTCAGGCCCAAAAACTCGATTTGACGCCCTTTTTTTCAAGCAAAAACATGGCGCTACATTTCCATGAAATAAAACAGTTTTAGACACGACTGTGGGGGGGTCAAATCGGTCCCGGAAGGGGTTCGAAAAATTTTTTCTCTGAATGCAGTCATGCTATCATTTGAAAGAGAATAATTTTCTGATTCTAAATAAGCACTTCGCAAGTTCCTACGGTCATTTGGTACCGAGTTATGACTCGAAATCTGAATCGAAATAGAAAAAGTGACCCTCCCAAAAATGGCCAGGAAGGTGATGAAATGTCTTTTTAGGTCAAATTGTACCAAAAAACAAAATTTTAGCCAAACCGGAGACAAAAAGTTGAGATTTGTCCGGAAGAGTCTATCCTTATATAAACCGGCTCTTAAGAACCTGACCAACAGCACATACATTTGAACGCTGGTTTCCAAATGGTATCTGCAAAATGTCCATTGCTTCTAGAATAGTTTTAATACCAATGACTGCGTTTTCAAGAATTTGTTGCTTTCGGTAGACTATTTCTTGAGCAGTGAAGCCGTCTGTGTGTAGAATGCTAAATACTGCCCAATTTAGGATGCCCTACCTAACCAAACAGAACTACAGTAACACTTACACAAGTTGCTTAAGAATGGTGCTTTTCCCCGATCCGCTGGCTCCTTAAAAAGTTAGGCACTTAAATACGGCGTGTGCATAGTTGAGTGCCGATACACTAAATGTGTAGCAGGGCTAATACAGGGTGTCTCAAAAAAATGATCACATTTCTTTTTACTGCCATTTCCACAAATTTTGACCAAATAGGCTGAAATTTGGCCTATAGGTGCCAAAATTCGGGGAATTTTATGTGTTGAAGTTTGGTGCACTAGGCTTGACTCATTCACGAGAAATTTAAAAAAAAGTGAAATTTGTTAAATCAATAGTGAAAGCCGGTCGCCGAAAAAATGATCACATTTCTTTTCACCGCCATTTCCGCAAATTTCGACCAAATAGGCTGAAATTTGGACCATAGGTGGCACAATTCGGGGAATTTTATGTGTTAAGGTTTGGTGCACTAGGCTTGACTCATTCCCGAGAAATTTCAAAAAAGTGAATTTTGGTTTTTTGGGGTGGGAGGGGGGGAAAAAAAAAAAAAATTTTTTTTTTTTGTCGTGTGAGTGCGTACATACTGTAGTTGTGTCGACACGTTTCAGGTGTGATTGGGTATTCGCATGCAGTGGTGATTACCTTAGCTGTCACCCCTGCGTTGTAATAGACTTTAGCCGTAACTGGCAGGTCGGCCGACTGCGCTGCCCTGTCAGATTAGTTAGTCTGTGCGTTAGTGTGTGCCTTGCCTACTAATACCACGTTACTTTATTGTCAGCATAAAGCTCCGACCAGACTCGCCGTCTGCGTACACCACACCGGCACCGTGCATTGCCGAGCCACAACCACGCGTCTACAACCACAGCCCACCAACGCGTCACTGGCGACGCCGGAGTGTTCAATTCGGAGGTGGACTCGTGCATTTCACTGCCACCACTACAAGGTCGAGTGTTGGTAGCTCGACCGGACGGCAACGCCACTAAGAAGACCACCGCCACCGCCGCCAAAGGTGCTAATAGGTTGAGCGTTGGTAACTCTCCTGAAGATAGCACACGATACGATCGCCGTCACCTACTGGCCGAGCCATCGGGTGCAGTTTGGACACTGCGTATCATCGCCGTATCCTGTGCTTATCGCGATCTGGTTCAGTCTGGGATACTGTTCCTAAATCGCGCCATCACTCATCGCTACAAAGAAGACGGCCGGTCGCAAAGTACTTTTTGGTACGGTTCTTTTCAACTGTTGGTTCGTTGCATTCGCGTACGTGGGAAGACTTTGACTGGGACGCCAATCAAGCCGACCCTGCACCGTGTTTCAAACAGCGCTACTACCGGGACGCCGATAGTCACCGCTACAGACGAAACAGCTGCCGCGCCGCAATCATTTGGTTGATTGCTGAAGCAACGCCGACTCTCCAACCAAGTGGTAATTCCGTTAGTGGGTGTGTTATAGGCAAGCAACACTACCAGAACCAATGGCTAACGCAGCTCCACTCCAGCCTGCCCGCCATCCATGGTCTGTGCCAGACGTGCCTCCATTCTGGCCGTTGGGAAGCCATGAACCGTCTAGGACCTGGGACGACTTTACTTCAGAGCTGGACCTCTGGTTTGAGCAGCAAGAGATGAAGGCTGGGGAAATGATGACGGACTATGAGAAGAACACCACCATCACCAGCCGTCTCGGGCCCGAAGCGTTTAGAAGGGTCAGAGCCAGCACACAAGTGGACAGGGCTACTACTCCACACCAGCAGTACAGAGAGGTATTGTCGCGCCTGTTTCAGGTTAGAAAGTCAACAGTGCGTGCATACCGGGAATTCACTTCCATCAAACACCTCTCTGGAGAGACCAGTACTGAGCTCATGTGTCGACTCAGAAAAGCAGCCCAAGATTGTGACCTGGCCAACAAGGACCTGGACTACTTCATCGCTCTACAGTTAGTTTGTGCTATTGGTGGTACACATAAATCTGTTCAGGAGCAACTCCTAACACGCGCCGCGCCAAACCTAGAGGAGTTCTTCAATGCCTTCCAAGCCGCTGAGGTTGCCAAGGCAGATCAAACAGCCATTGATGATGCAACAACAGTGCCTACTGTGAGTCAAGCAGTAGCTGCTACCTACAAGAGGAAGCCAGACTCGGTCTCAAAGAAGAAATGGGGACAGAGACCACGCCCTCAACAACAGCAGTCAAGCAGTCAGCAATCAAAGCCGGGTGCAAGATGTGGCAATTGTGGTCGCGAGAGACACAGAAACCATGACAGTTGCCCAGCCCGCAACCTTACATGCCGTTTCTGCCACAATGTGGGACACTTCGAAGCCGTTTGCAGGAAGAAAGCCAGCTATGGAGCTGGTGCAAGCAGGGTCGTTCGTTCAGTGTCCATTGGGGCTGTACAACGCGCATTCCAGCTGACGGTGCAAGTGAAGCCAACTGATCAGCCGATGCAGTATATCACCTGTGCTGTGGATAGTCAGGCTGATATCTCTGGTCTATCAGAACCGCTCATCCAGAGGCTGTTTCCTGGATTGAAGACAACTGCCACTGACTGCCGTTTGCGTAACTTCGACAGCTCTCAAGTGGATGCCGATCTTCGCACTTTTCAGTGCACAGTCAACCACAGAGATCGGTCAGCTCAGGCACTATTCTATGTGCTACCCCCTCAGTGCAGTGCCGTTTTGGGGAAGGACTGCATTCAAGCTCTGGACTTGCAACTCTCGGGTGGAGACCTGTCTGTCAGGGCAGTGGCTGGAGCACCGCTGTCTGTACATCGACCACCCTCCAGCCCGGGGACCTACCAAGCGCTCATTGGAGGGCGCTACCCTTCTCTCCTCAGCCCTGAGATGGGATTGATTCCAGACCTGGAGCACCAGATTGAACTGGAGCCAGACATGCAACCCTATGAGTGCAAACTGCGTTCAATTCCAGTCTACCGCAATGAGGGTGCTCTGAAAGCAATCCAGGAGCTGGCAGACCTGGGGATTTGGACAAAAGTGGACCGTTCAACAGTTGTCAACCCCATGGTAGCTGCAGACAAGCCAGATGGGTCAGTGCGTGTCACTACTGACCTGACCCGCCTCAATCGTTTCGTGAAACCAGTGCGCTTTCCACTGCCCAACATCAGAGATGTGCACCAGCGCCTAGCCAAATCGTCTGTCTTTACCACTTTGGATTTGGTAAAGTTCTACCACAACATCGCGTTGCATGAAGACAGCAAGCCGCTCACTGCAACAATCACACCCTTGGGCTTGTTCCAGTACAACAGACTGCCAATGGGACTGTGCGATGCTGGCGCTGTAGCTCAGAAGTTCATCTCTGAACTCCTTCAGGAGGTGCCTGGATGCACTCCCTATGTGGATGACATCATTGTCCATGCGCCAGACAAGGACACACATGATGAGACGCTCCATCAGGTGCTGGAGAAGCTGAACCAAGCCAACCTCCGCCTGAACATCAAGAAGTGCAAGTTCGCTCAGCCAGAAGTCAAGTTTCTGGGCCGTGTGGTATCACATGGGTGCATCAAGCCTGCCAAGGAGAACCTGCAGCCAATCCTCAATTTTCCAGTGCCAACTACAACCAAAGAAGTTCAGCGATTTTTGGGGATGATCAACTACCAGTCTGAGTACATCAGAGAGCTGCACCAGATGGCAGAGCCGCTCAGAGCCCTCACAAGGAAAGCAGCAAGCAAGACTGGCAAAGCAAACAACCAGTTTGTCAAGTTCACTTGGGGTGACGTTACTGTTGTTTGTGTATACACATACACATTTACCATAAAAAAAAAAAAAAATTGTTTTTTTTTGTGTATTAAAACAAAAACACAAACAAATCAAAAACTAGAAAACAAAAAAATAGTAGTAAAAATGTGTATTTTTGTGTTGTGTTTGACAACAAACGTCGAAAAATTTCGAAACGTAAAATTTCGATGTTTTGCTGCAGTAATAAACGGTAGATATCCTGATAAAGCCTTCAAATGGCCTAAGTAACTCGATTTCTAAACCATCCAAGGTTTAAAGCGACAGAGATTGAGAGATTTGTCTTTTTTTGCATTTCTGGCACAAAATATACCAAAAAATTTTTATTTTAAATAAAAAAAAATAAAAAAAAAAATATAAAAAATAATTTTTTTTTTTTGGATATATATATAAAAATTAATTTACATATTTAAAGGAAAATTTTTATAAAAAAAAAAAAAAAAAAAAAAACCGAAAAACCCAACACAAAACAAAATAAGGTGACGTACAACAACAATCTTTCAAGAAGCTGAAGGAAGCAGTTTCAAAGGATCTACAGCTAGCTCTCTTTGACCCAAACAGAGAGACGATCCTGACAACTGATGCCAGCGATTGCGGCATTGGAGCCGCACTTAGCCAGATTCAGCCCAATGGCAGGGAGCAACCTGTGGCATATGGTAGCCACACCCTCGATGAGAGACAGCGCAACTACTCTGCAAGCGAGAGAGAAGCTCTGGCTGCCATGTACTTCGCTGAATACTGGGAGAAGTTCCTGCTGGGCCGCCACTTTGTGCTCAGAACTGACCACCAAGCTCTCACCTCATTGCTGAAGCAGTATGGCAATGGCAGGAAGAGTGGCAAGTTCGAACGTTGGTTTGAGCGCCTCAGTGTGTTCAACTTCACTGTGCAGCACACACCTGGCAAAGCCAACATTGTGGCGGACGCCCTCAGCCGCATCCCTGAGTCAAATCGAGCCAAGCAAGCAACCAGAGGTGTGCCAGACCCGTTCGTCAGGGCACTACATGCTGTGACTGAGCAGCTCAGTGGGCCCACCTGGTCTAGCCTGAAGAAGCTCACAGCAAGGGACAGAACACTGCAGCAGGTGATGGAACACCTAAAACGCAGTACTCCCAAGGAACGGTTGCCGCCAGCACTTAGCCCCTACAAGTCTGTCTGGCATTCTTTGACTCTAGAAGATGGGTGCATTTCGCGTGAAGGTCGTGTGGTGGCACCTCAAGCACTGTGGCAAACGATTCTACATCTTGCGCACAAGGGCCACCCCGGAATCGACAGGATGAAACGTCTGCTTCGCACATGTTACTGGTGGCCTGGTATGGACACACAGGTCGGACACAAGGTCAAGGCATGCCAACCATGTGAGCAGAGTTCAAAGTCCACACCACGCGTGAAACAGCCAGTTCAGGAGCGACCAACGCCTACCACTCCGTGGACTGAGCTTGCTATGGACATCACGGGCCGCTTTGCTAACGCGCCAAACGGACGTGGATACTGTGTAGTCCTGGTTGACTACATGAGCAAGTTTCCAGAAGTGTTGTGGACGGAGGACACCACAAGCACTACCATTATCAACTGGCTGAAGGAAGTGTTTGCCCGCTATGGTCACCCAGCTCAGTTACTCAGCGACAACGGTCCTCAATTCATCAGCCATGAGTTTGTCAACTTCTTGGCCAGCAGGGGCATCAGACACATGCGCATCACGCCATACAGTCCAGAGCGCAATGGACTGGTGGAGCGGTTCAATGGGACGTTAAAGGGTGTTGTGGAGACACTGCAACCTGACCCCAACCGACATGTCTGGGATGCCGCCATGCTCGATTTTTTGGCTAGCTACAGAGCTACACCAACTACCCAAGGGAAGAGTCCATCTGAGCTGCTTTTTGGATGGGCAGCCCGCCTGCCGTTCCAGTTCCCAAAGCCGACTGCAAAGTCTACACCAGACACGGTCAGAAAACCTCAATCGCAGTCACGGGAGCCGGCAGTGGACAGACAGCTAATTGGCAAGCTGTACTACCCTGGGCCATATCGGAGGGGAGAAAAGGTCTGTGTAAGAAGACCAGCCGTGCAAGTCAGAAAGGGCCAGTCACCTTACACTTCGCCTCTGAGGATTTTGGAAGTCCTTGGCTTTTGGACCTACCGTCTAGAAGACGGGCAAGTTGTCAATGCTCGCCGTTGCAAGCGCCACTATGCCTATACCAGTAGCCCACCAGAAGATGAGGATGTCTTGCAAATGGTCAGACCAAACAGACAAGCTGGAGGTGGGCAGCAGACTCCCCCTCAATTGCCACCTCAGCAACAGGCTCAGTTAGCCACGCCGTTCTACACGCCGCCACAGCAACGTTACAACCTGAGAGACCGGCAGCAGATCAAGAAACCCCAACGATTGACCTACGATCTGTGATACGTTGTTGTGAAGACTTATGCTATTCTATCTTTCTGCCGGCACACCGCCTCTTTCTTAAAGGAGGGGGGTGGTGTCGTGTGAGTGCGTACATACTGTAGTTGTGTCGACACGTTTCAGGTGTGATTGGGTATTCGCATGCAGTGGTGATTACCTTAGCTGTCACCCCTGCGTTGTAATAGACTTTAGCCGTAACTGGCAGGTCGGCCGACTGCGCTGCCCTGTCAGATTAGTTAGTCTGTGCGTTAGTGTGTGCCTTGCCTACTAATACCACGTTACTTTATTGTCAGCATAAAGCTCCGACCAGACTCGCCGTCTGCGTACACCACACCGGCACCGTGCATTGCCGAGCCACAACCACGCGTCTACAACCACAGCCCACCAACGCGTCACTTTTCCTGTATCTTTTCTAATTTTTGTCGGAATTGGATGAAATTTGGAGTGTAAACGCAGAAGTTCAGGGTAATTCGTGTGTAAAAAGTTGACGCATGAACTAAAACGCTATCGTTAGAGTTTAGGCGATAATGTAATGTAACGTTTTTTGGGGGGCGGGGTTTTCGTTTTAAAATTTCCAAATTTTCTTTTTTTTTGAATTTTCGGGGGAATTTGGTAAGGCGTGGGCCACAAACTTTTACAAAAAAAATTCCCCTAATTTTTGTCTTTTATATTCAATTGCCTATTTGGTCAAAATTTACGGAAATTGCAGTGAAAAGAAATGTGATCATTTTTTCGGTGACCGGCTTTAATTATTGATTTAACAAATTTCATTTTTTTTGAAATTTCTCGGGAATGAGTCAACCCTAGTGCACCAAACTTTAACACATAAAATTCCCCGAACTGTGCCACCTATGTTCCAAATTTCAGCCTATTTGGTCAACATTTGCGGAAATGGCAGTAAAAAGAAATGTGATCATTTTTTCTGAGACACCCTGTAGTTGGGTCGGTTTTTTTCCCTCGACTTTTTCGAAAAAAAAAACGGTTTTTTTCCTAGAGGCTCGGAAAAAACTAAAATGCGGGAAAAACTCAAGCAAGTTTTTAAAGGAAATAGGCACAATAATTGGTTAAATTCGCTTCAAACGCTTTAATTTACTGTACGTTAATATAAGCCTTACAAGCATTTCCCTGCTTAGGGGTAGCTGTTTTTGGCAAAAAATATCGGCCCGATTTGAAAATGAATTTGAAATTCCATTTGAAAATTTGAAAGACCATTTGAAAAGCCGGCAACTTTCATTGTTTTTGATGTTATAAAATCAAATTACTACTTACTTATAAAAGATGAATTTTGTCAATTTCGTTATAAAACTCACGCTATTTCGTTGAATTCCGCAATAAATAGTGATTGTTAAAAATTTTTCTATTATCTCGGAAAATAACTTTTGGAAAAGGCCGAAAAAAACGGGCTTGAGTTTTTTTCGGAAAACAAACAGCCCTGATGTGTAGTTTGTAATAGCCGTAGCACCACCCATCACAGAAGATGAAAGAAAGTTATACCGAGGAGAAGTAAGCGGATAGGCCAGGTTTGACGATCGGATTCCAGCTGCTGCTCGATTCTTTGGTTGATAATATTCTGCTGTCTAGTTTCCATGCTTAAACACCCGCCCATAGCGCTTGCTGCACAGCATACTTGGGTTGTCTTATTAGCGGCTATCTGGCCGTCCGAGATTACAGTATTTAGCAGAATGCTAAGTGCATTGTGACAGCGAAATTTCTAGACCGCTTAGGTAATTGGCCTGCCTTGCACGGATTCGGTTTTTCTTTACAGCTAATTTGCACGCAGTTAGCATGCAAAAGACAGTAACAAAACAGCTTTGAATAGAACAGAATCAGAAGTTTTGCAAAAGTTTTGGCCGAAATTCAAGCAACATTTTTCATAAGCTTCAGTTTTGTGTATGAACAGTCTAATTGTTTCTATCGTAAGACCTTGATGACATCAAGCAATGTAGCTGAAGGTTCGATCGAAGTGATTAATGGTGAAATTTTTTTTACATAGGCCGAGCATTGATTGTGCCAATTAAAGAAATATTTTTTGTCTAGCTGAATTGGTAAAGCTATTTAGCTAACATTGATGCTTGCTTATTGAAGCCCCTAGCAGGGCCGGTTTAACTGAATGGAACAACAGTGCGTTGTTTTTAATTGTCATTGCCAACCGAGATCGGGCAGACATGTATAGTGGGGGGTCGGCAGAATCGGCCAATATGGTGTGCGTTGGACATCCCTATGGCCCCAAAGTAAAACCCTAAAACAGTTCCGCCCAACTCCCTCTGGGTACCCAGCAATGGCCATCCATGGTTCTCTATGATGAAGGCCATTTTCCATAGTAAAACTCCAAAACACCCCCCACGGAAATGACCTTTTCTCTGGGGGGCGAGCAAACTCAGACCCGTGCTATGCAGCGTTCGAAAGCTCACATCATGGGCTTTCAGAATCTGTAATAAAATTTATGGTGATTTTTGTTGTTTCAAAAATAATCGTTCCCGAAGTATCCAGTAATCACGATTTTATCAGTTTTCAGCAGCCAAATAAAATGGTTTGGCATGAAAATTTGATGAGCATACTAGGTTTTCTGACACGGCAAATTCAATGGCGTGATCCATTTGTGCATAGGATCATGTGATCAATCGATAGCCAGCAATGGCCATCCATATTTCTCTCTGATGAGGGCCATTTTCCATAGTAAAACTCCAAAACACCCCTCACGGAAATGACCTTTTCTCTGGGGGGCGAGCAAACTCAGACCCGTGCTATGCAGCGTTCGAAAGCTCACATCATGGGCTTTCAGAATCTGTAATAAAATTTATGGTGATTTTTGTTGTTTCAAAAATAATCGATCCCGAAGTATCCATTAATCACGATTTTATCAGTTTTCAGCAGCCAAATAAAATGGTTTGGCATGAAAATTTGATGAGCCTACTAGGTTTTCTGACACGGCAAATTCAATGGCGTGATCCATTTGTGCATAGGATCATGTGATCAATCGATATTGATTATCGAATTAAAACGCGATGGTAGCTTGAGAACGATACCATAGTTGAAATCGGCATGCTAGAAAGCCACTAACATTATTAGCCTGTGTAGTTGGAATATCTGCACAGCAAAAAATCGATAAACAATCGATATTGATTATCGAATTAAAACGCGATGGTAGCTCTAGAACGATATCATGGTTAATCGGCATGCAAGAAAACCACTAACATTATTAGCCTGTGTAGTTGGAATATCTGCACAGCAAAAATCGATAATCAATCGATATTGATTATCGAATTAAAACGCGTTGGTAGCTCTAGAACGATATCATGGTTGAAATTGGCATGCTAGAAAACCACTAACATTATTAGCCTGTGTACAGGGTGTCTCAAAAAATGATCACATTTCTTTTTACTGCCATTTCCGCAAATTTTGACCAAATAGGCTGAAATTTGGACCATAGGTGCCCAAATTCGGGCAATTTTATGTGTTAAAGTTTGGTGCACTAGGCTTGACTCATTCCCGAGAAATTTCAAAAAAAGTGAAATTTGTTAAATCAATAGTGAAAGCCGGTCACCGAAAATATGGCCGAAATTTGGACCATATGTGCCCAAACTCGGGCAATTTTGTGTGTTAAAATTTGGTGCACTAGGCTTGACCTATTCTCGAGAAATTTCAAAAAAAGTGAAATTTGGTAATTTCAATACCAAAATCCGGTCACCGAAAAAACGTTACATTACATTATCGCCTAAGCTCTAACGATAGCGTTGGAGTTCATGCGTCAACTTTTTACACACGAATTACCCTGAACTTCTGCGTTTACACTCCAAATTTCATCCAATTCCGTCAAAAATTAGAAAAGATACAGGAAAAGGAAATGTTTCCATTTTTCGGTGACCGACTTTCACAATTGAAATTACCAAATTTCACTTTTTTTGAAATTTCTCGGGATTGAGTCAAGCCTAGTGCACCAAACTTTAACACATAAAATTGCCCGACTTTTGGCACCTATGGTTCAAATTTCAGCCTATTTGGTCAAAATTTACGGAAATGGCAGTAAAACGAAATGTGATCATTTTTTTGAGACACCCTGTAGTTCGATCATTTGCACAGCAAAAATTCGATAATTGATCAAACATCGATTATCGATTGATCACGTCATCATAGCTGTAAATTGATGTCGCGAATGAATTTGGCGTAGCAGAAAACCCCCAATTTGGTAATCCCATTTTCCTTCTTAGCTGATTTAGTGAGGTGCTGAAAACTGATAAAATCGTGATAAATCGATATTTCGGGATCGATTATTTTTGAAACAACAAAAATCACCATAAATTTTATTGCAGATTCTGAAAGCCCATGATGTGAGCTTTCGAACGCTGCATAGCACGGGTCTGAGTTTGCTCGCCCCCCAGAGAAACGTTCATTTCCGTGAGGGGTGTTTTGGAGTTTTACTATGGAAAATGGCCTTCATCATAGAGAACCATGGATGGCCATTGCTGGGTACCCAGAGGGAGTTGGGCGGAACTGTTTTAGGGTTTTACTTTGGGGCCATAGGGATGTCCAACGCACACCATATCGGCCGATTCCGCCGACCCCCCACTATACATGTCTGCCTGATGGCCGCCCGATCTCGGTTGACAATGACGATTAAATTAGCGCCGGTTACCCGCAATTTGTAAAAACAGGATTGGTACCAACCAATCGTCAAATGAACGCTCCTAAAACAGTAATGGCCTGTCATGTTCAGCTAATCGGTCTAATAGATATCGGTGTCATAGCAAAATCACTTGTGCGAGAAAGTACAGTACGTACAAAAGAAACATTTGTAATGGCGTAACAAGCCTAAACATTAAACAGATTAAAGAAAAGCTTGTTTCGGCTAGAGTACAACCTAGATTTAAAAAATAACCCAATCCATCCTGGGCAGGCTCCAACCGGAACAGCCCAGCCAAAATTCTCTGCCGAGCGGCCTCTGCAGGGCTTTAACGATGACCAGAAGGCGTTTTTGAAGGTTGATTTTTCAAAATTTTCTCGCTCGCCTCCCTATACTACTAAAACTGTTAATTTTAAGTTAAGAAGGAATACAGTAGGTACCGTTTTTGAAGGCTAATTTATCGAAATTCCCCTATGAGACAAAAGTGACGTCATTATTGGCCGAACCCCCTCCCCTTCTCATCGGTTGTCATCATTTGGCAAACCCCCTCCCCCCTAACCGATGACGTCATTTTTGCACAGCCCCTAATGGAAGTTTGGCTGTACATCAGTTTCAATTACCTCTGAACGCTGTTGTTTTCAACCGCTAAAGAAAGTGATGCACCATGCAGTGTCTGTTCAAATATTTTATTCAATTATTTCAACAGTTTATTATTGCGGTCGCACGCAGGCAAAGACACAAACGCCATCAGAACAGCATTTCCAGTCGTGTCGTGTGCACAATCAAAATCGCTATTGCAGTCTTTCCTGCATGGCAGAATTGACCAGGAGAACTTTGGACAAGTTGCTTCTTTGGCTGAAACAAGTTGCAATCATTATTTTCAACCTAAAAGCCACAACGAAACATTAGACAAAGAATTGCATTAATATAATAATAATACTGACTCACTGGGATATATCTGTACTGTCTGCATGGTTTAGTAAAACAGACCTCCGGCTTGTGCTTGCAAACAGAACCGTATATGGTTCAGAACAGAACCATATACGGTACCGGCACTAAATATGGTACCTCTTCGAATAAGTGGAGTGGTGGTACCATATATGGAGTCACCACAGGCCCCGAACGTGGTGGCACCATATATGGTACCGGGTACCACATATGGTGCCGGCACCTTATATGGTGTCGGTACCATAAACGGCGTTAAGTGCCTGACTGTAATAGACACTAAATCAACGGATGTACGCTAACCATGCTTGAGAAGGAAAATATTGAAAAGTACTCAATTCAGCAGGGCAGGATCTAGTTTCTCTCTATTGAATTGAATGAATAAATACATTTTTTACTGGTCAGACACATTATGATTTTGAATACAAGCAGTACAGGCCATTCTCAATTCCACTCGGTTTCTGTTTTGTGCAAAAAATTTCGATTCTCTTAGATCAGTTCGTCTCTTGCTTCCATACTTGACATAGTCTTGTGGGTTTCAACACGAAAACAACATCTACTACGGTAGCCAAATTGCAAAGCTGGAAGAGGCGTAGTTACGCTGCTGTTTTTCGTTAAAAAATAGGAAAAGTAGGCTAAATATTGCAGGGCAGTTCTGAAATTATTAGCAATGCATACATTCACTGTTCTCAGTTGAATACCCTTCACTGCAGTTCGCGTATCGTCATATTTGTCTGTTTAGTCCGGTAACTGCAGGGAGTGGTGTGAAACAAATCGTATGGCGCAGTGACGCCGCTGTTTTGGTTGAAAAGGCTCAAACAGTTTCTTGAGAAAACATTGATTGTAGTACACTAACTGCCCCCAGTAGCGAAAACCTGTCCGATCAACATAACATAGTCCAGGGTTGTATATTTTTCCGAAAAAAACCTCGGCCTGTTTTTTTCCAGTTTTTTTCCGGTTTTTTTCCGGTTTTTTTCCTAAATCGCGGAAAAAAACTCCAGCCCAAGTTCTGAGTATCCTAGGCTGGTTTTATGATTCCTAACGCTTTCTAGCGCCTTCCTCAGTCTTGTTAGACCAGAAATACACGTGTTACATTGATATAAATCACGAAACAGGCATGAAACAGTGCCTGACAGGTTCCATAAATAACGCTATATGCAAATTTTCTTACAGCAGTTTGCATTTTTGTTTTTTCATGCCAAATTTGGTCTTTTTTGTTGTTTTTCTAACAGTTTTGAGTCAGTATGGCCTATTATACATAGCAAAAGTCCATTTTTTAAACGAAAAATGACGTAAATTAGCTATTTTTAGCTTGAGTTTTTTTCCGCGATTTATGTTTTTTTCCGACCCTTAGGAAAAAAACCGGTTTTTTTCCGGAAAAAAACAGTTTTTTTCCGGTGTTTTTTTCCCACCTCACATCCCTGACATAGTCTAACTTCATCCTAATGAACTGAACCGTTTGAATTCGCCGCTTTAACCTGAGACGCAGGGTCGCACTTTTCTGGCAGTCGTCATAAGATCGGGCGCGCAGGAGCAGCCAACCAACGAGCGTTGCGCGTTGCGGTGGAGGACGCTGATTGGAGTGGGCGTGGTCTCTGAGCAACAGCTGGCCCTTGATTGGCCCACCTAATCGATGAAATTAGCTGACTCCGCCTCTTCTCTTAACTTTTTAGCTGTCAGTTTTGCGTTTTCTTGTACCTGCTGGCTGGTTGCCTCAGTAAAAAGTAAGTTGCCAACTTTGCTTACGCAAACTCCCGCTGTTCAGCGCTTCTGAAGTAAGGGTCCAGCAGCTACTATGTACGCCTGAAGTGCGGTAAAGCGGCCCCCCGTTCGCCTTGCTGTTTTCCAGTTAATATATTTTCTAATCAACTTGCTTGTAATTGTCAGGAATTTTATTTACTAGCTATTTACTTGCTAGACACTGCAATTTCAAATTTAACGCAAGTAGCTGATTCTAAAGTTTTATTCAAACAGTTGATGACGTCACTGTGGTCGCATGCAGGCAAAGACACAGCCGCCATCAGAGCAACATTTCCAGTTGAAGGCACAGTCAGAATCACTGTTGCAGCCTCGCATGCATTGCTGAATCGGCCAGGAAAAGTTTGGACAAACTCCTGGCTTGGCTGAAATAAACCGACAACCATTTTCAACTCACATAAACCATTCTGTCTGTTTGTCTGTACTCCAAATTCAGACAAATATACCCGTATAAAGTCTAAAGCGAACTCACAATTGGTATTCTGTCTCTCACATCTGTACTGTAGACACGGCGTGGTGACGCAATTTTTCGATTCAGGTACACATGTATAGCCAGTCTGACAGGGATTCGGGTTGCAGGGATTTGTATCTGTAACCAAAAATATACAAACAAATAGCCAAATTTGGTTATTTATTTTACTTGAAGATGCTCGACATTGGTACTGCAGACAGGGCGTTGTGACGCAACGCACGTTGTTGGGCACACAAACTTGGCCCGCTGGACACGGGTTACTGGCGCAAGCTAAAAAAACAAAAAAAAGTGCACCTTTTTCTTATAAAAAAGCTACTGACTAATAGCTGTGATAGGATCACATCTGTATTGTCTGCATGGATAAGTAAGACAGGTTTTTGGTTCAGGCTTACAGACAAAACCTGAAGCGCAGGGATTTAGTCTGCATGGATCGGTTTCCGAATCTAAAAGTAAACTGTCCTTAGTTGTACAACATCGCAACCTTCGCATTACTGTATCGATTTTCGCATCTGTACTGAGGACAGGGGGTTGTTAAACAGAACTTTTTCTCTGCCACGCACAACTGACCGACCTGACATGGGTTCGGAGAGCATGGGTTGACGGCTAAAATGAGTATTTTTTAATTTAAAACTTTCAGGCAGACTGACTTTTCTCAGCTGGTGGCAAACAGGTTCGACTGCATCCATACGAACAACATTTCAAATTTCCCGCGCAGTCTTGGTCAATGTTGCACAGACTGACGCACGCTGTCACTACACCGTTTGATGAGGGACACTGACCCGGTTTAGATGATCCTAAAGTCCACAGTTGTAGAGATTTTTTGTGCCAACGTATTGGGATGAAACAAGCTTGCCCTCAAAGATCAGTTCAGCAAACGCCTATCCAATACTTTTTACAGACAAGTTGTCCCTAAGTTGGTGGTCAAAGAAAATCCAGCTTAATTACCATTAAATACGTATATTACCGTTGTGAGTGGTGCATTGAGCTGGCAAAACACACTGACTTCCTTTGCGGACATACCCAAACTTGCAAGTGCATGCAGGTGGATTGCAGATAGCAGGACAGGCGATGATTTGATTGTAATTTTGGCATGTTTTCTCGCACAGTTTGCCGCACTGTCCAACTTCTTCATTCTCAGCGCAGTTTAGAGCTAAAAACAGAAAACAGACAGTAATACAGTACATATTAAATGAAAGGTGAAAAAGTTAGGTATGTGCAATGGCGTAGCTGGGAATCGAACCCAGCACCTGTGGATTGCCGGTCCAGTGCTCTAACCACTAAGCTACACGCCGATGCCAGACAAACACCTTAAACTCAGTATTTGAGAAAGCTAGCCAGTCATGAGGTTGTTATACCCAGATACAAAATACAAAGCAGTTTTAGTTTGCTGAAGTCTAACAACCTGTGGTTTGACCTGCGACTAAGAACTTGACATAAATCTCCGTCTTGTGCATGTAAAAAGAGATCAAATTCGAACTTACAGTTGCCCAGACATTCATACTGAGGACAAGGCCAGGTGGCGCAAGTTTTTGGTTTGGAAACACATCTTTCATTTGATCTGCAGGGGTTCGGATTGCACGGATCTGTCAATGCTGCAATACAAACTTACTGACCAAAATTCTAGTGCTGCAACAGTACCTGGACAATCAGCAGCTACCACACACCTCAAGCCACTACGGTAATATCCAACTTTGCATGTACAGGCCGGAGGGTCACAAATCAAGGGACAAATTGGGTTTTTATTCAGACAGCTAGGTTCACATCGTTTGCCACAGTTGTTTAATGTTTCGTTTGCAGGACATGCTGAAAAACTAAACTATAATGTTTGGCTGAGTTTAGCCTCCCCTTACCTAAATTCTGACCAGAGCACTTGTACTGGGGACACGGAGTTGTAATGCAGAATTTTCTGTCTGGAGTGCACGTTTGTCCACTGGGACAGGGATTGGGATTGCAGGGATTGGAACCGCTCTCTAGAAACTTTCAATAAGCTAGATACATAGGTATGTACGTGTGTGCTTTGTACGTAGTAACGGGACAAGCCCTATGTTTGGCTATCTATAAATTTACGTTTTGAAAGAGGTTTCTTGCAAACAGAGCCGCATTGATGTCTGCAACACTTTTGTTCAACTGGGCAGTCGGTGTCACTGGAGCAAAACTCGGTACAAATCACTCGTTCGCCAGCCATATTTGGACAAATGCCGGCTTTCCCTGAAATTTACATATTAAATAAATACCGTAAAACTTCAAATTATAACGATGCACTATTATTTTTCCAGATTGCTTTTGGAGGCGCTATTATTGGAGCGTGTGCGTTAATTATTTCAATGCTACATTGGCCATCTCAGGTTCAGGTATCCTCATTTTTCTGAAAATACAGGGTATTTTTGTCTTAAACACGAGCAATCTTTAAATGAGTTTTAGTCTGACTAATGTTTGTAAGCTTAATCAGCTTAATCAAAGAATACTGTCTCAAAGGGACAGTATTCTACATTGGGAGTACGTACAAAGTGTTGATAGTAGTGCGCGTGGGAGCGCTATTATTAGAAGGGCGCTACTATTAGAGCGTGCGCGTTTATATTTTCGGCCTGTCTGTTAAGCGCGCAACCATACATGTAACAGGTCATCCGCCCAAGGGGCAGGGAGTTAGGGGTCTGACGCCGGCTGGGGGGGTCTGAGCCCAAATTTTGGGAGATGGTTGGTACTAAAAACGCTCAAAAATCGCAAAAAATCGGAATTTTTCGGCTAAAAAGCGTCAAAAATCGCTAATTTGGGCTGTTTTGCAGGCGATTTTGGCAATTTTTTAGCACAACGGGCGCAGAGGCCAAAATCTAGGCACACTTAGCGAGCGTTCTTGGGATCATTTGGGATCGCGTCGACCAATGGCTAGCAGGCGGCCATTTGATTGACATGCGGACCGGCCAAGCTTTACTAGGCAGCGCTCAATAGGGAGCCATCTCAAACAGCACCTGTGCGTCAATCAAGTGTCTTTCATTAACAGCAGCGTCTGGCGGATTAGCGTTTGTTTTTTGGCATTCAATGGCTCAACAGCGACGAGTAAGGGCCGCCTCTGTTTCGCGTTTATTGGCTAGTTAGCAATGGGTTGAGTAAGCAAAAACCACGCCCAAGTGTGCCTAGATTTTGGCCTCTCCGCCCGTTGTGTAGTCTGAAATTGCAAAAAAATCGCAAAAATTTGCTCAAAAAATTACTTGCCAGAAAAACCGGACGGGGTCGGAAAAATTGTCTGGGGGTCCCCATTTGGGGGGCTGGCCTAATTCGGGTGGGGCCGACCCCCTCAGACCCCCTGTTACATGTGTGTGTGGGCGGTACTATTGGAGCGTGCTCTTTTATTAGAAGTTTTACGGTAAATCTGCTTAATTAATTTGTTAATTAATTATCTTGCAATCTGTCACCTCCAGCTTCGCATCTGTATCCATTATTCTGGTCCACAACACATCTTTCCGCACTTGCACATGGGCTTGAAGAACAAGCATCAGTTGTCGACGCTGTTTCTGTAGCTAAAAATTTGCATATTACTACTACTTTGTGTCTCGCACAGATGTAGGGCAGAAGAAAATGCAAAATCGACTTTTAATTGGGGGTATTAATCGATTGATTCTTCTTAGCTCAGTTTCTACTCGCACAGGAAGTCAGTTTGCTTGTGCTTGCAAAAAGGCCAGGCAGGGCTGATGATAATGGAACTGTAAAATTTGGAACTTACTGCTTTCTGATGTGCTGGCTTGAGTACTGCCAGTGCACCGGTATTGTTTGCAACCAGAAGGACAGAATTTTCGATCCTCGACGCAAGATTGACCATTAAGACAAGGGTTTGGCTCGCAAGGGTTCTCACCAAATGTCAACGGCAGCAGCAACACCTAAAGCAGAGTGTCTCTAATCATTAAAGTATACATATATAGTAGATAGATTAGCTCACCAATAGACACCAAAGCGACGGATGTGTGTCGAGCATGCTTGAAAAGCAAAAGTGAAAAGTGCTCAATTGAGTGGGGGCCAGTTTTCTATTGTCAGAAGTGGCGGGGGCTAAAGGTAAACAGCAATTCTTGTCTGCCCCCGTATCTGTTGAGCAAATATACTCCCGAAAGAAAACTAGCAGGTGTCCAACATTTCAATTTGCCGCCGTTGATTGCAAGACACAGTAGCACGCATGGTTTGTCTACTACAGTAAATAAAACTGAAAGGCAATCTAAGCGGAAGTAGAAAATTTGCATACTAATGCTTGTTTTCCATGCGGAGTCATTGTTCTGTTGCGTTTTGCTAAGTTTCAGCCATGACTTGTTGTGTGTGGTTGACAGTGGTTTCTGTTTGTGTTTGCTTGTGCTACGGTGCGTTAACTTTTGCTCATAGTTATAGTACCCGAGTACTATACAGTCATGTCTCGTTAATCCGGACCTCGTTAATCCGGATATTCGCCTTCCGGACAAGATTAGGCCAGGTCCCAATTTTCCCCCATGTTATGTGACTCGTTAATCCGGATCCGGATTCGCTAATCCGGACAGAAGATTTGGGGTCCCAACTTCGAAATTTGTATGGTAAAGTGATTCGTTAATCCGGATTTGGTTAATTTTGACAAAATCGATGCGCAATTTTTCAATTCAGGACTGAATTGTCAATTGAATAAAATGCTTTTGGCTGAGTCAGAATGTGATTATTTTTGCCTTTTTAGGAGCCATAATCAGCTGAAATAAGTTTTTGGGTTTTATTTAGGAGGTACAGCTGCAGAATCTGATATGCAAACCAACAGAAAGTTGTCATTTAGGCCTTTGACCCGAAAACAGTGTTTTAGCTTTGATTCGTTAATCCGGAAATTCGCTAATCTGGACAAAATTGGCCGGTCCCAACTTGTCCGGATTAACGAGACATGACTGTATATGGATTTTGCAAAAATATAATTGTATCCATTTATATAGTAGCCGGTAGAGTGCGAACTGGTATTGGGTATTGGGTGTATTGGGGTGTTTTTCAGGTATTGGGTATTGGTATTGGGTATTGGGGTTTTTGTCCCCCAATACCCAATACTAATTGGGACCAGTAAAAATCGAGAAAGATCGATGTTGACCTGAAAAATTGATCTGAAAAATCCAAAAGGTTGATCGATGATTAGGTTTAGGAAGCTGTTTTTGCGTTAATATTAACTTAACGTTAGTAGAATTTCCTAAAGCGTCCGCTTTCTTAAGCACGCACCAGTAATTAATTGCTCTTTTCTTATCTAAAATAAAAATGTCATTAGAAATGACATACATTAGAAATGTCACCAGAATGTACGTACCAGTCCAGTACAGTACCGTACCCAGGGCTATTGAGTGAATGCACGCTTTTCGGCCGAGTTAGGAAAGAATTCACCGGAAGCAAGAAACACCACTGAATTACGAAAAATTAAGTACTAAAACTGATTATTTCTGCTAAGTTTACGCCCAAAATGGCTTTCTTAAAGGCTAATTTTTCAAAATTCTGCCGCCCTGGTTGGGCAGTCGCCCAACCATGCCTCTTAAAAATTTTAATCGCAGTGCAAAAAATCCTCTGTACAGCACTGGAATGTACTTGTTCACTGAAATGCAATTTTTGGCCCAGCTACGCAAGCATTGGGTATTGGGTATTGGGATATTGGGGGTCTCAGGTATTGGTATTGGGGTATTGGGGTATTGGGTTTTTCAGGTATTGTTCGCACTCTACTAGCCGGGTACTATAAATGGCACTCTACAAAATCTGCTCTACCAGAAACTAACAATAATATGTGAAGCTGTTTGCTCAAATTACGACCTAATTGTCAAAATAGGTTCTTTACTCACATCAGAACCTCTGTGGTTGCATTATCTACTGTTTTTCTTCATACAAACAAGGTTTACCTCCAAAATTACTGTAATATTGGCACGTTTTGCATAGATAACTGCTCACTTCATAATTAAAAAGCTGTCTCCATTTATAGTACATCGGGTACTATAGTGCTATTTATAGTACCTGGACTACTATAAATAAGGGTACTATAAACAACACTATACGGTAGTTTAAGATGAAAACTCCTAAATCATTCATGTCTTAGATTGGTCAAAAGCAGCCGATGAACAAGCAGATCTTGAAGTTGGTGCCAAAAAGCAGCAGCCGATTCTGTCAGCTGGTCGAGGTGAGTCAACGTAATTAGAGGCTTATTTTTCTGCTTTTTTAATGCGATTTAATTTTGATTTTATTGTATTCAACGCACTGATCCATACTTTTCGGCCCACATTACTAATCGGAGTTGGAATATTGACTCCAAACTTAGCAAAAGCGTACCAAACGGCGTTGTTTATGAATCCTGAAAAAAATTATATTGCATAAAATTAATTAGGGAAAGGGGGGTTCCCCAAATTATTACTAATTAATTATTGTGGTGGAGAGGGGGTTGGCGATTTTATTACGTAATTTTTTAAACTGCAGAAAACACAAAAGTGGCCATAATTTTAATAGTTTTTTTGTGTACAGTACATCTAACTGAATTTCACTTAGTCCATAAACTACAACGTTCAGAGAGGGGGGTTGGGGGGTGGTCGGTTGAACATCGGAAAACGTCGCAGGGGGTGGGGTGGGGGAGTTGGTGTCGCAAACGTCGACGTTTTTAGGTGCCTAGGAAGCTTTTGTCCGCAACTATATTACAAGGAAAACTCAACCCAGTTCATGTTTCCAACCTCCAAAATGGTAGTTCACTGTCAAAAAGTTTCTTTTTCACAGCTTCTGCAGTGACATACCGATTTTATTGAAGATTTTCTAATGTCGGACACAGTACCAAGTTTAGTCGGGAAGGGGGAATGTCAGCCAAAAACGTTGCAGTTTTTAGGGAGTTGTTCTGAAAACGTGAAAAAACGTCGGGAGGCGGCTGGGGTACAAAATTTTGAATTTTTGAACGTCATAGTTTATGGACGGCCCTTTAAATGAACGTCGATCAGAAGCCCTACCGATTAAGTCAGAGCTTTTCAATTTTGCAAATGCTAAATGACAACAGTGACGTTTAAAAACTTATTAAGAGTTTATAAGGCCATCATAGCACTTATCGACTCAATCTTTTATGACGTCATCCATCAGTCAAGTGATACGACATGGCAGCAGTCCCTAAAAATCCACGACAAAACAGTTTAGTTCCATCTATAGCAAAAAGCCACCCTATAATGTTTCTATGCAAATCGAAGACTATATGTGCATGTAATCTAGTTGTAGCTCATCAATAAAGAAATTTAAGAAAATTATCAATATATTTATCTTATACAGATATTAACGACGTCATTTTGCATGGAGTTGAACGCAAAAATTTCGGCTCCAACTTTCGGGGGTAGCTAAATTATTACGTAATTAGGGGTCAGGAAATTATTGCGAGCGATTATGTGGGGGTCCGATCCGGGCAACAACACCATTATGTAATTGTAGCACGCCCCCAAATCCATAAAAAATTCATGAGCCAAAGGTGTGACTGATGCCAAAAAATGAGGGAACATTTTTGCTCTATTCTGTAACCAAAAGTTATGTAATGGCACGCGGGGAGACGGAGAGGGGTTCGTCAAATGATTACTACTTATTACGATGAGGGATTGGGGGAGCAGCTTCCATTTAAGACAGGGTTTTTGAATGCCAAATGGCACCAATTTTTAATCCAACTTTCCACTTTAATTTAATACAACTTTTTAATACAACAATAATTAATTCATTCACTTTCACTATGCTATAAGGGGCCGTCCATAAACTTCGACCTTCAGAGAGGGGGGTGGGGGGTTGGTTGAACGTCGGAACACGTCGCAGGGGGCGGGGGCTGGTGTCAAAAACGTCGAAGGTTTTAGGGCCTAAGAATATTTTGCTTTATATTACAAAGAAAACTCAAAATCGAGTTCAAGTTTCCAACTGCCAAAATGGTAGTTGACGGTGAAAAAGTTTCTTTTTCATAGTTTCTACAGTACAGTGTAAATTTTATTCTACATTTTCCAATATCGGACACAGTACCAAGTTTGCTTGTATCAACCAAAAACGTCGTAGTTTTTAGATGGGTTGTGCTGAAAGCGTCGGGAGGGGGTGGGGTGCAAAATTTTGAATTTTTGAACGTCATAGTTTATGGACTAGCCCTAACCAAATTTGCAGGTCGAATGCCAACTAGTCAAAGGTGGCGAAGATTTAGTGTTGATACAATAGAGGCAGATGAGGTGTTCGACCAAACACCCAACATGCAACCTGACGTGTCGATGCTTGATCTGGAACAGTTTTGTTGCAACGGTTTCGTGCTTAAGATGCACGGCCAAGTCACGATGCCTATGGATTACGCAATTGGTCTACCCTATATGAAGGATACTCGAAAGGGTCTGGTGCGAACTGCCTTTGAGACATGCAGCAAAAACCCGTTGCCGTCCGTGCCCTCTCCCAAGCTGATTGTAGGTTTGTTTAATTCTTTTCCAGTTCCCGGTAGCATATGGAATCTGTACCATATACAGAACCATATAACAGCAGGTACTGAACGCCGTACTACTAGGGTAGTGGTACCATATGGTACTGGCACCATACATGGTACTACCACGTTCCGGGACTGTGGTGGTGCCGTCTATGGTACCGGAACCATATAACAGTCAGGCACTTAACGCCGTTTATGGTACCGACACCATATAAGGTGCCGGTACCATATGGTACCGGTACCATATATGGTACCGGTACCATATATGGTACCACCACAGTCGCCGAACGTGGGGGCACCATATATGGTGCCGGTACCATATATGGTACCACTACCCTCGGTACCGGTACCATATATGGTACCGGCACCTTATATGGTGTCGGTACCATAAACGGCGTTAAGTGCCTGACTGTATAAAGGGTACCATACCCATTACCCTAACTCGGCATTTCTGACTCTATGAAACTCGGTAACTCGGAACACGGTATTTCTAACTCGTTTACATTACACCCGTATATCATAGTCAGGGAAATAATGACATACCGTATATGGTATCGGTAATCATGTATATGGTAGCGGTAGCATTTATGGTACTGGCTCAACCTCAAGTGGTACCATATATGGTACCCAACCCGTAACAGGTCATCTCATCCGCCGAAGGGGGCAGGGGGGTTGGGGAGGGCCCGGCGTTGGCCGGCGGGTGGAGACCAAATTCTAGGGGGGATTTGTCATTAAAAACGCTGAAGAATCGCAAAAAATTGCACTTCTCGACTAAAAATTGTCGTCAAAAATCGCCAATTTGGGTTGAAATATAGCAAAAAAGTGCTATTTTACAGGCGATTTTGACAATTTTTGTGCCAAAATTTGCTAAAAAATTAGTTGCCAAATAATCGGAGGGGGGGGCAGAAAAATCGTCTCGGGGGGGGGGGGGGTCCCCATCGGGGGTTCTGGCCTAAGACCGGTGGGGGCAGATCCCCAGACCCCCTGTTACATGTATGATGGTTCCCCTACGATTGAGACTACTTCATTGATATTTTCGCCTGCCTCTCCGCGGTGGCTGAGGGGTTAAGTCTGAGCACGAGATGGGTCAACCCGTTTTGCCATGTCTGCATACGTATATGGACCACCTGAGGCCTCGATGGTCGAAAGTTGAAGTTGAACCATATATGGATACCGATGGATGGCATTCATATACATATGTCGCCATTCGGCAGACTGATAAACGGTGTTAAGTACCTGGATGTATAAGCTTGACAAGGTCAGGCCGCACTTCCAGGTACAGTATAGTAGATAAAAGAGAACTTTGTAGAGTGGCGAAACCATCAAAGATCAGTGGGTTGGCTCAGACATAAGGACGGTGCAGGTGACCTGCTGTCCACTGGGCCGAGGCCCAAAATTGAGCAACCAATTCGAGTCGTGTGCTGGAGTGTGCAAGAAGCCTCCAGCTCCCTGTTACCATGCTCTCAACGAACTGCTCAAGGGGAAGTGTTGCACTGGATTCTGGGTGGGAACCAGACCCATCTGTAGAGGCAACTGCAACCACCATCCTGGCTCGAGAGTTGGACAGGTAGGTCAGAACTGCACTTGAACTACTCATTCTTTTAAAACTCAATCACACCTTGGAGCAACTGTTGCTTCATTAACCTTTTGCAAACGACCGGCTTTTGAACGTATTGGAGGTTTCTAGCTTTCAGATAGGTTCACGGTCCAGCTTTCCAATATGTTCGGTCCAGCCTTCCGATAGTTTGTTTTCAGATTGTCTTGGTTTAGTGCAGTAAACTGATAGACTGAAAGTTATTTTTTGAATATTTTGAGTTATTTCGACTGCAAGCGCCATCTGAACATGTAAAACAACAAATTTTCAGTTTGCGACTGGTTGAAAACCGAGCTCTAAGGGGCTCTGAAATAGTTTTTGAATATGTCTGAAACAGCTTTCAGATATGTTTACGATCATTTTTTGCTTTCCGATAGGTTGGCCAACTACGCAATATGGCGTTGGTATATTGCAAAGGGTTGCCGATTGGTCGGCTACATACCTACGCTACTACTGTACTTAATCTGACCTTAGTGAAAACCCTATCAGTAAGCAAGAATCAAATCAAAGTAAAACGGTAAAAGAAAAAATTAACAAATGGAGGCTCTCCGAAGTGTGAGTGTCAATAAACAGATCACTATCGCCATTTTCGCGTTGGCGTTGCAATTCAGTTTGTAAATCGAATACTTGCTTTGTCTGCCAGGGAGTCAGATCGGGACTGATCAAGACAGATGAAATTTGCCGCTTCGCCATTAGAACTGCTCGTTTCCTAGCCAGAATCGTCCGTTAAATGTCTTTCAGTTCAATAATAATTTTTACTCCAGTTCTTTGTCTGTTGAAAGTTTAAATGTTTCATTTCATTTATTTTGTCGCCCAAGCAAGACAACATGTTAGTACAATGTAAAATAAACAGCGCAGAAAGAGTGTTAGTGGGCAACAGGTGCACAATGTCTAAAAAGAACGAATGTTGGCAACGTGAGCAAAATCAACTAGGTAGTAGGCCAACAAAAAGATCTTTCACCAGCTATGTCACATCAACTTTCAGTGAAGAGTCAATGCGTCCATCCATTGATGACAATATTCAAATCCCGTCGTCACCTTTCCAAGATTTTGCTTCCCAGGTTCACACCCAAGCCAGCTCAGAATGTGCCTTGTTGTAAGCAGACATGGGATTGAGTATAGGCAGTCCATTCCTGGAAGTCCTAAGAACTGCCGCATACGTTCAAACACCACTGTTGTCACTGGTAACCAAAAGCTTTTACAGATCGTCATCAGTCGCTTTCAGATAGGCTGCAGAGTTTCTCAGATAGTTCGGCTAGGTCAGAATGAGCAAAACTTGCAACTGTAGAAGACGCAGTCTTTGTTGCCTTGTAAGGTCGCACATTGATGTCCTTTTTCAGACTACACAGCTGGACAGAGAAGGAGCATTTGGACAGACAGATGCAATTAGTTGAGGGCCAGAATTGCTCAGTCTAGTCATCATATTCCTTCCGATAAGAGGCAGACGTCTTTTCACTAAAACGGACTTCTTAAAACAGTCCGTGTGACAGTACTCCATATAGCAGAATGTGCACCGAACTAAGGTCCATCCGCCATAGTCAGACGAACAAGACGGGCGTTAGTCACGCACACGCACACGCACACGCAAGCAAAGAGTGCAATGAATACATACTACCCTACCTAAGTACCGTAACCATATTTTCATGTCGAGAGCAGTTATTTGTATTATTGTATGTATTACAGTAGTACATTGGAAATGCATGTTCTTCTGTTTAGAAGAGTAGCCGCGGTTGCTTGTTCGGTCACAAGGAATTGTGCTGTCCCTACAGTGTCCGTATTCCCAGTGGCGAGTGGATGTCCTGCCACAACATCTGCACCGACCCGCATGCCGATTGTTTCTATGGGAGCAGGCCGAATCCGATGACAACCTGAATTGACACTGACTCGGCTTTGACACAGTTCTCTTCTTACTTTACTACTAACCGTTGTCTCTCAAATTCTAATGCTGTGATTGTGAATCAGAAACTCTTCAATCCAATGCTTTGGACTGCTTAACCGTTCTCTGAATAAATACTTTACTTCCTGTTTCACTTTTGCAATTTCAGAAGGACATAAGCCGGGCCGGTGCCGTGCCGGTCACCATGTATAAAGACACCATGGAGTACTGTTGTTTAATACCGGATTTTTCAAATGCGTATGCGTATGCGTATGCGTATACGCATTCCAATTACAAATGCGTATGAGTTTGCGTATACGCATTGCAAAAACTAATGCGTATTTTGCGTATTGCGTATGCGTAATGCGTAATCTCAGAAACATTCAGAAATTTCAGTGAACAGCTATCTTTTGGCTCTACCTCCTTCGCGATGACCACTAAATTCGCCCATACATCAAAGTCGCCTGAAATTCTCAAAACGCGACTTTGCCGCCATTTTAATTCGCACGCTGCGACTTTGAGTTCAAATTCGTCATCATTGATTTTTTAGGTGCGAATTTCACTATCGCTATATCGCGCTTTGGCTCCATATGGAGTACCGGCTTTTTGAGGGGGCTACAGTATGCTGTTTAGGTATCCAACATTATAATCCATGTTTTTTAGACTACTTGAGGCTTTATGATAAGTTCCTGACCTCAAAGAATTGCATTATAGTATCTCCAGCATACATGTAACAAACAGGGGGGTCTGCGGGTCTGCCCCGATGGGGAACCCTCCAAGACGATTTTTCCGACCCCCCTCCGATTTTTGTGGTAAGTAATTTTTTGAGCAAATTTTTACGATTTTTGCAATTTCAGACACAAAAATTGCCAAAACCGCCTGTAAAACAGCACATTTTAGCTGTATTTCAGCCCAGCAGATTAGCATTTTTTACGATTTTTAGCCTAAAAATGGCCATTTTTGCGATTTGTGAGCGTTTCTTAGTGCCCAGCTCCCCTCCCAAAATTCGGGCTCAGCAGACGCCAGACCCTAAATCCTTCGGCGGATAACCTGTTACAAGTATGATGTACAGTACGTATGTTTTCAACTGGCAAGCAATATGCGCTTTCAGGAACAAAGAACGAGGCTTTATAGGAACAAAAAGTTTGTTTTAATGTTCATTTCAAGAAGTCTAGTAGCATTCAACCATAATAAACATACATGGAAACATAAACAGATAGCCTGAGCATACAACACAACTGATGTCACCCAAAACTGTAGAAATAGAAACTATAAATTCAAGGATTTGTCACAGGTTTGCTTTCCTCTCAAAACTTAGCCCCATTTTTAAATAGTAGCAAGCAAAACTTAGTTGAAGCTTCAAGTTATCTCAGAAAATTCCTGGTACCCTCACCTCACACTAAAAACATGAAGAATAACCACAATTAGGTAACAACTTGATCCAAATTTTTTGCAAGACATTAGAAAAGGTAGCTATTTTTCGTACCCAATACGCATTACGCAAAAATATGCAAACTTTTGGCAGAATGCGTAATAATATTGCGTAATGAAATTCAAATGCGTATGCGTATGCGTATGCGTATACGCATTCTGAAACGCAATGCGTACTTTGCGTAATGATATGCGTAATGCGTATACGCATGCAACAGTACATGGAAGCCGAAAATATGTAGTTAGTAGTTTGTAGTACTACGAACTAGGTCTACTAGGTATACCCAGGTATGGTATTTCACAAAGTACCTGGGTTGGGTACACCCAATTTCAGGTAGTTTTGCTAAAAAATACCCAGTTTTTGGGTATGAGTATTGGTATTATACCCAAATAATAATAAATAATAAGGTTTATTGCACACGTTGTTAGTAACAGAACATGTTTATGGAATGGCGACCAGGACAAAAGAGAAGCTCCAGTGCAAAGCCGTTTGTCGGCTGTGCACTTACGCAAACCGCAATCCTCGATTACTAATTGTTATTTTGTCTTTAAATAGGTCTACCGAACGAGCAGCCACCTGCTCTTCCGTTAACAGATTCCAATTGTTAACTACTCTATTTGCAAAGAAATGCTTCCCAATCCTCAATGAAACAAAAAACCCGATCAACAGTAGTACCGAGATTAATAAGTAAACATAAACTACAGTTCTCGTTTAGGGCCAAAATACATGAACCCTTTCCCGTACTATACGCAACCGATTCGAAGCATATTACAAAATTTTCGCTTTTTCAAATTTTGTTCTTTCCACGATAGGGAGATCACCACATGCGTCAATTAGTGTTTTAAGCGTAGATCATATTTGACCATTTTTTGTTTATACAGGGGGCACGTCCTGGGCCTTGGAAGAAGACTGTTATACTTATGCTAAATTGATAGTAAATTGTCATAACTACCCACATGCTCTTGGGCCGACATATCTGTCTGCGGACTCGAATGCTACGATTGTTTTAGTAAGTGGAGGTGGCGACGGGGCATTTTTCTCTTATTCCACTTTGTTAATTTGTTATTCAAGGCCGAAAGTAAATGCGCCGAAATATTCATCTAAGTTAGACCTACTTACATCGTAAAAATGGTAGCTATCTTTCAAAAGATGACCTAGAAAACTTCTTTTTTCCATTTTTTATAGTGACCATCATCGTTTGAAAAGGGCCACCGTCCTGGGGTTTCGATTCGATCTCAATCTTTCTAACTGAGCTTATTCTGTGGCTGGGGTAATGGTGCACCGATCTGGCCTTGAGCACGAATGTACGTTTATGCGTAAGAACTATATTATAGCAAGTTTTTTAAGTGGAGCTCAGGGGTAATCGGTCGCTCAATCGATTAAGTAAGCCGACGAGACGAGAGCGCGTAAACTGATGTAGCATGCACTAATTTGTGGTGGATGTACAGGTGTGTTAATGTATAAAACACTAATCTAGAAGTTAAAGGCAATTGTTCTATAGTGTATGCGATCATATTTGTTAAAGATTTACAAATTGGGTGCGCACTTTTTACAGGATTTGTTACGATACCAAAAACACGTATCTGAGGTAAAGCTGAATATAGCATGCAGTAATTTAATTTTGATGTGTAAAGTAATAATCAAGAAATCGTCAGAAGTCATTTGATACCACATTCGGTCGTCTGTGTTCAAAATTTGCAATTCGTGTGATCCTACGCTTTTTCCTCCTCTCTTCTTTCTTTCTTCCAGAGAAAAGAGAAATAGAAGTGGTTGGGCTGGTTGAAAATGGCGGGAAGAGGTTTGGACGACTTGCTAGAGCGCGCCAACAAATTGTCGAGTCGGGTTCAGGCCGGAGCCTCCGAAAAGTCGAGTTTACTGCGATCGTCGGCGGAGCCGAATCGGTTGCAGAATCTGACCGTTCCGCCCATCGAGCGCAATCTCAACCAGGTGATCGTCGTGTAAAAGCAGTCTTACAGCTTTTTCTTTCTCAAAATAGATATAGGAGAACTTTTTTGAGTCCAAGTGTTCGTTGTACCAGGCTTGACGAAATCCTGAGACATTCTCAAATTTTGAATTTTGAAAATTTTGAACAGCCATTGCCAGCCAACAAGCTGACATTTTTTCCTGCAAATTTGTCAGCCACTACAGTTTCTACAAAAAAAATTCTAGACCAATTTACAGAACAAACGGCCAAGAGCTGAGCTCACAGAAGCGTTTCAAATTTTTCCGTTGAGGTGGACCAGACATGGGCTAGCATTTCGGTTGAGGGGGAGTAGAATTTTCAATTGCTGAGGGGTAGCTTGAAGGTTCGATTTTCTGCAGAATGTAGTGGTTTAGGCCGCAAAGCCACTGTGCGCGTGGTCATGCGTTCATCCACTCGGCTGGCCAAGTTTGTTGCCGCAAAGAGTTGGTGGTGGGCACAAAGCCCAACCCAGGCCACGGAAAGCTGGTGACAGCGAGTAGGTAAATGGGAACCGACTGGAGCTACCTAAGCACCTAAAGCTACAATAGCAACCACACATGTGTTGGGACATACGGGAACGGGGACAGCTACCAATCAGACCCGCCCAGACTCACACCGAGCATGTGTTTAGGCTAGTAGCGAAGGAAGGGCAGGATGTATGTGGGTGTGTGTGATGGGCCCGCAGTGTGGCCTAACGGGGCTACGATGGCCGCGCCCGGACAATCCATCCATCCCATCCAATCCAAGTATCGCACAGTTTAGCCAACATTCTCGAAATTTGGTGTCATTTTGCGAACGGTTGCCGAAACGACAGCAAAGAAAAGTAATTGAAATTAGCCAACTTCATTGATTGAATCAAGCCTGGTACACAAAACACACAAACTTTCCAGTATTTTGGTTCCTGCGTTTTGCAAATGTCAGCTTATTGCAAATTGCAGAGGTTTACGCAAATAATGACCGCATAAAAAATGCTATGATTTTTGGACGCACTTACTTTATTAGTCTCTTAATTAATTTTTAGGTAATAGAGCAAGGCCAGCGTTTTTGGCAGAAAGCTACTCCTTCTGTGGCAGCTGCTGCTGCTAAAAAGGACGCAAACACCGACCTGGAATTGACTGCGTATAGCTTTTCAGCTAGTTTTGAGGATAATTTTGTCATAATTTCTACGAGCTTCAGTTCACTTCTGCTGGGTCCAAAAGAATCGAGCGTTCCTAGAATCACCGACCAGTTAGCCGCCTTTTCAACCACCGCCGCCGCCGATGCCCGCGATGCCGGACCGTCGTCGCAAACGGTCGAAACAGATTTGGACACTTTTCTAAGACAACAGCGGGAACAAATGCTGATGTCACTGATTGACGAAACTCTGAAAACTGTTAGTCTTTGGCGATAGATGGGTAATGCAATTTTGTTGAAGATAATTTTTTGTCAGACCATGGAAGAAACTGAGCGTCTGCATTGGCGTCAGTTAATGTCTGAGTGGCAGGAGAGCAAAGAGCAGATTCTGAAAGGAATTCCTTCCTTCAATGTCTCCCAAATGGTCGCCGCTCCTCAGTCTGCTTCAGTCAGCTTTAAGGCTGGCGCCCCACGAGCGTCTGAAATGAGTCAATTAGAGCTGGTTTTTGCCAAACAGGTGATTGTCATTACCCATACATTGTGACAAAGGGGTCGCCCCCTACCGGACTTAGGCCAGATCCCATCTGAAACGATTTTCCGACCCCCTCCGATATTTCTCGCAGGTAAGTTTTCCAGCAAAGAATTGCACAGACTAAAATTGCTGAAATCGCATGTAAAACAGCACTTTTTAGCTGTATTTGAGCCCAGATTAGCGATTTTTTTTACGATATTGCAATATTCGGCCGAAAAATTGTTATTTTTTAGCGTTTTTAAGTGTCCAACCCCCTCACCTAGAATTTGGGCTCAGAACCCCAACCCCTCCCTCCCCCTCGGCGAAGTGCCTGCTGTATGTATGCCAATAGCTGACTGTTTCGAAGAAAGAGTAGCAAAACTCCAGTTTCATGCATGAGCAATGTTTTTGGCCTTTCTCCTTAGCTCTTTTGCATTAATCTACGCTTACGTTTAATCTATTTTTTCTATACAAAATTCTTCCAAAAATTCCTGGTCAAATACAGGGTGTAATAGGTTCGATCGTTAGCAGCTGTCGACTATGTGAACAGAATTCAACCAAATTTCAAACAAATATAGTGTCTGCGGTAAGTTAGATGCCTGACAAATTTCATGGTACCACCTGAGGCCTCGATCGAAGGGGCACCGTTTCCATATATGTCTATTGGTACCATATGTTGTTATTTCTCTGACTGATACAGTCAGGCACTTAACGCCGTTTATGGTACCGACACCATATATGGTGACGGTACCATATAAATGGTACTACTACCCTAGGTACCGGTACCATTATGGTACCGGCACCTTATATGGTGTTGAAAAGTCGAGATATCGACCCTTTTTCCAATATCGATATTGATATATCGTCGGAACCCTACTAATTTGGACTGAAATACAGCTTAAAAGTGCTGTTTAACATTTTGAAATTTTTGTGTCTGAAATTTGCTCAAATAATTACTTGCCAGAAGAATCGGATGGGGTCCCCATCCGGGGGGGGGGTCTGGCCTAAGTCGGTTGGGGGGGGCAGACCCCCTGTTACATGAATGGTAATGTCTAATATATTATTACATATATAATCAGAGTTTCAGGTGTCGGACTACACGCAAAAAGTGGTTAAAGGCGGAGTGGCGCCCAACCTCGCGCATATGTTTCAGAAGGCGGCGCAATCGTTGCCGGATTCGGTAATTTTTTCTTCTTGTTTTTAGTTAATCGCCTGAATTGCGGCCCGCTCGCTCACCTGCGGTTTTTGGGGGAAATCGGCGATTCTTTGGCCGTTTTTTTGTGCAATCGCGTGATTGTGACTTAGTGAAGTAAACGAGGCTCGGTTCAACTCGGTTTGAAAAATACTGAGTTGTCCACTTGGTGTTGTGTTAAAAATTATTCGACGAAAACAAAAGCTGCAGAAAGACGGAACCGATTAGATAAATGGTCTACTACCTTGTTGTATTTTGCCCGGTGCACCTGTTTCAGGGCTTCTCTTCGCTGTGGCAACAAGTGAACGCCATGTTGTCGGTGAAAGTGAAGGCAGGAATGGACTTGCTAAAACTGCGATCCTCGCACCAATTTCGGCTCGATTTGATCAACTCATCTCTCTCTTATCTACATGACCAGTACGCTCTGGTTTTTTCTTAGATCCCCTCAAGCATTTTAGCTTCTTATCTGAGTTGAGCACTAATACTGGGTGCCAAACCAAGATGGCGCCCCCTTTTTCCAGAGTATACTAAACACGGTTGGAATAAAATCAAAGTCCGTTTATAGAGTTGTTCCTTTTCCGGAGAAAAATGTCCGCGAGAAATTTTCGATGCTATTTTTCCAGTGTTAAAAAATGTCAGAAATTCCAAATCTCTGTTTTTGTTGACTTTACGGAAATCAGAACTTCCTCTACAACCGTAGTTGGCTATAATATCTGCAGTTCATTAGCATTCCTTATAAAATCTGAACATAGCGGTTGGGAATAACTGAGTTACTGTGATATCATCAGTAGGCAAACTTGATGAAATGCATGTTTTCTGGTCGGTTAGAGCGTTTAATTAATAGATATTCCCTATTTAGAGCTCTTTTTCACTAAATATTTTGTCACGTGCACAAAATTTTTTCCATTAATATGGAAAATTTCAGTTCTTTCGTTGACTTTTTTCCATTTTTTCCGACCCATAGGAAAATTTTGTTTTTTTCATTGGAGAATTTCCTTGGAACATCTCTACCTATGACAGTCTGGCGTTTAACGCCGTTTATGGTACCGGCACCATAATGGTACCCCCACGTTGACCCATGATCATGGTCCATGGATGCCGGTACCATGCTACCACTGCCATATATGGTACGAAATTTGTATTAAGTGGTACCATATATGGTGCCAGCACCATAAACGGCGTTAAGTCGGTACGCTACTATTAGGCGATGCCGATTAGGCGATGCCGATTGGGCGATGCCGATTAGGCGATGGTACTATTAGGCGACAAAAAAACATTAATAGATAATAGTACCAATTAGGCGTCCCCTCCGAATCACTCAAGGGTCAAGGCCAAGGGCCATATTCAGCTGTAAGTCTAAATGCGCTATTTTTAACTATGCATGGCTAAGTGGCACTAAAATCATGTCTCGTTAATCTTATAACTCCTTAACTTATAGCTACATAAACAAGGTTATATTCACGGGCCCTGACTGTTTCTAACTCAGATTCTGGCATTTGCCCTTATTCCCGAGCTTGCGTCGAGAACGCGAGCGGCCGTCGGGTCGGCCACCTATTTTTCCGGTTGCTATGTTTATTAACACACTGGATGCAGACGATCTCACCAATAACTTTGCGGAAGCAGCTCACAGAGTTTCGCAGCGAGAATTTGATGCGGCGCGTCCATCCATCTGGCGCTTTATAAAGGTTCTGCGACATGCATACATGGGCCGGAAAAATGGGTTGGCGGTAGTCAAAACCCCTGAACCCCCCCGCGGCCCATGTATGGCGACATGCGCAGAAATCCCGATACTCTGCTTAATGAACGCTCAGTGAGTTGGAATTTATCCATCCATGGTGTTGCACTTATTTTTTAAATGAGTCCTTGAAATTGGTTTGCTATTTTTGTTATGCTTTGTTTTAATTGCTGTTGTGCTGTTTGCATTGTTCTGCTATGTTTTAGTGGTAACCTATGTTGCCGCACGGATTTACAGAAAAAATTATTCCTGTCGCCTAATAGTACCGTCGCCTAATAGTACCGCTAAATCGCCTAATCGGCATCGCCTAATCGGCGTCGCCTAATAGTCCTGCTTCGGCGTTAAGTGCCTGACTGTATCATGTTTAGTTTTCTCTGAGGAACGGAGGGATCTATTCAGCACTGTTGTATTCTCAACGTATCTTGTCAACCTGTCAATCTTGTCTACCTTTTCATTGATTGTTTTAAGCGATCAAACTATTTCAGATTCAAGCAACACATGCAAATGGTGGTCTACGGTAATCTTTCGCAGTCCCAGCGCGGAGGAGCTCCCGGCACGGTGTCTCTAGTTCAGGCCTACCTCAACGTTCGTCTGCCCTCCGGGTATCAAGGAAGCGAGGTTGGATTGTCGGCCGAGGCAAGTGTTTGGCAGAAAAGAAAACCGATTTTCAGGAAGGATACCTAGACGGTCGACACCCTACCTGGGCGCTGATCTACTATTGCATCAGGGTCGGTGATCTGAAAGCTGTTTTGGAACTTTGTCAGTTGAAAGCCTCTGCTACTCTGGCCGACTTTGCTGCTGCCGTTAAGGAGTTGGACACCAACAGTCAGTCTAGGTATTTGTCTTATTTTTTCATCTATTCATTAGGAAATTGAATTTGAACCCGCTGTCCAAATCTTTAGAAGAACCGTGCCTACCCCCCTTCCGAAACTTTTGCAGATCTTTTCGGGAAAACAGAAAATTTCGGTCAAAACCCCCTCGGCGGCCCATATCCCTCTCCAAATTTTTGGCTACCTTCTTTAGGAAAGCAATTCTATTATGCTCCAACCGATAAACCACATACCCCATCCGGTATCTTTAGTACCAATTGTTTTGTCTTGACAGGTTCAGTAATGAGCCTCTTTTTTTTGCTCCAAACTTTTTACTCAGGATATACAATACCCTTGACCATTTAATGCACAAACCAACATTGAAGAAAGTTTTGTGCTTTTTTCATAAACAATATATAGTTTTTACCAGACATGGGCTAGCATTTCGGCTGAGGGGGGTAGAATTTTCAATTCCTGAGGGGGAGGAGCGCCTGAGGGGGGCTGAGGGAGTGGTAAGCCAAGAAGTCCGATTGTTGACTAAAATCAAGGGTTTTTGCTTATTTTTCATTAAAATATGCCAAAATAAGCTATTGTGAGCTCAATTAGGTAATCCAGGCATATTTTTATCATAATTTTCTATACAAAATTTTTCCGAAGAATTCCTGAGGGGGGTAGCGGCCGACTGAGGGGGGGTGTCAGCATACATGGTTTGTTCCGGTTTCCTCCTTTCCGGTTTCCTCTTTTCCGGTTTCCTCCTTTCCGTTTTCCTCCTTTCCGGTTTCCTCCCCTCATATTCCGGTTTCCTCCCTTTTAAAATTTTAGCATATTTTGGTGAGCTCTAATCGATAATATTCCAGCCAGCTAGTTTTGCGTCATTATAAAATTAAATGTCGGGAATGAGAGTTAAAAATTTGAATCAGTTGTAATTGGGTAAGTGTTACCTGCAAATGTATGTATGACTGCAGCTGGTCTTGCCTATAGAGCGGAATAAATTCGGGCTCAGGACTCGGTTGCCCTCTCATCGTTGCGTAATTATGATCAATTAAATACATATCAAGAGACAAGCGATTATCCCGAGGCAACTGCTGTTATGCTAACAAACAATGTGGATGCACCCTTGTCACTTGATTGTGGGTCATGCTACCATTTTGTCCGTACCAGTCTATCATAGTCCTCCTGTCTTTAAGTGTCATAGGGATGTGCAAAAGTCGGCCCAGACCGCCTAGTGCAGCCGGTCTAAGAAGTTAGCCAAACCCACAAGCTCTGGCCCACCTGGCAGGGAAATCGGTCCGTCTTTTAGAAAAGCTTTCAAAATCACAATTAAAATGATCAAATCTTAAAATGCCATTTCGTCCTCATCCGCCCTGTCCCGCGACCTGAAAAATTGAATGTGGCCGGCCCGCGGACCACATCCTCTATGGCTGATATAGCCACCTTCGAAAGTAAACGTGGCAATAGAGATATCTGTTCTACTACATGATAGATGTAGCTTACACCTTTCCATTTACGAATGTATGTAATAATATGTAATAAAATATTTCAACTGCATAAAAATATACCTAAAATGACGCTAAGCTTGCTTACTGCAATAATATGGATTAAAACTCACCAAATTATACCAGAATTTCAAAAAGGAGGAAACCGGAATATGAGGGGAGGAAACCGGAAAGGAGGAAAACGGAAAGGAGGAAACCGGAAAAGAGGAAACCGGAAAGGAGGAAGCCGGAACACGCCAGCATACATGGGCCGGGAAAATCCGGAGGGGGGTGGGGGGTTGAGACCTCGGGGGGGGGGGGGGGGGTCCCCCACCCCGAACCAAAAAAGGCCAAAAAACGTCTATTTTGCCTTAAATAAGCGAAATTTTCCTCGGACCTCGAGGGGGGGTGGGGGAGGGGGGTATGGCCGGCCGAGGGGAGGGGTATACCCCCCTTACCCCCCGGCCCATGTATGGGTGTCAGAGCCTGAGGGATTGGGCAACCCCGCCTCAGCCCCCCCCTTTGCCCATGTCTGGTTTTTACTGGTTAACAGCACTGACATTAATAGAGCAAACAACCTGCAACAGAACAGTTAATAGTTACCATAGAAAGCAACAAATAACGATACAGTTCCAAATCTGACATGCCCAACAAGTATTAGGGCTGAGAATTTTCCATCTGCTGCTTCGGTGCGTCTTCATGTTCGTTCTGGCTTTCCGGTATTGGCGCGTTCAGATCAGCCACTTTCTGTCTCTTCAGCCAGTCCAAGTTACGGCTTCGTTTCATTGCTTGTTGCTCTGCAGTTTCGTAGGCTGATCGTTTGCGTAGACCGCCTGGATTTGGTGCCATTTCTTCCAATGCGACTGAAAGCACAAGTCTAACAAATAGAAAGTGTTATCCGTTGCATACTCTCGTTTGTTTGACCGACTGAAGTTGATCTCTTTCGCTGTGGTGAAGAAGTGAGGCCAGGTTCTTCCCACCCATGACCGTATGAAACCAATGGATAAGCAGCCTCGCCATGTTTGTAAATGTCCAGACCTGAAGAAGTAATCTTTTGATTTAACGGTATTAGTACTGGACCAACATTTCCACCCACAAACGGCTTCCATCTTCAACAGATGACATTTTGCATGGATAGAACCATGCCATTGTCTTCTTCATTGTAATAAGTGGACAGAGCAATACCTCTAATCTCAATTTCCTCTTCTACACGCAATAACTTGAGTAGCCTCAGTAAGTAGAATGCCAGACCCAACCAGAATCCGCTCCAGATGGCTATGACAACGCCACCCAAAATGTTCCAACCGAATCGCTGAAATCGTTAGATTTCTGTCAAGTTTATGGCATAGTGTTGTAGACTCAGGAGTTGGACTAGTTGCGTTCTATCTCACAATCAAACTCGTTCTACATACGTACTTGTGAGAATCTAGTTTTGTCGATTTTTTCTTGTTCTTGTCTATCGTTTTCAATATGTAATCAAAATTGTTGACATCTTCCTAGTCTAGTCAGCGCGTTTGCCAAATTTAGGCAGTATTTTTCAACACGCAACCCCCACTCGATAGTGCCTGCCAGATTAAGGTCAAATTTTAAACTGTTTTCTTCCTACCACAAACGATTTTCCAGTCCACGTGAAAATAATGCCATCGTTCATGAGAATAGGTGTCACGAACAGCCCCCAGAATCCACCGCCAAAGTGAACTGTAATTAAAACGCAAAAACAGTGACATTGACTGAGAAAGAAATCTAGTTCACCTCCCACGGCATCAAGTGGGTCATCAACTTTGATCCGCTCTACAGTCTTTGCTACCACTAAATATGCCAGACCCGCTCCAAAGCCAACAATGCAGGCAGCCCATGGCTCCAAAGCATCACATCCAGAACAGGCCGCTACCATGCCTACAATGTGGTCTCTAACAATCTGTTTCTAATGTACCTAATTTCTAATTATATTCTGTACTGTACTAAGTAATAACGTACCTGTTAATGCAGCATTGATTGACAGTAAGAGGGACCATTTCTTTTTAAGCACAACTTTCTCTGTTAGCAAAGCAGTGACCGCTGCCCAGCCGCCTGACAACATAGTGTTGGTCATGGCACGTGCTACCACTGCACCATCACCACGCACAGCAATCGAAGCCTGTGAACCGCCATTGAAGGCAAAGAAGCCAAACATTAGCAAGAAACCACCAAGAGCCGCAAACTGAAATCTATCTTTCACATTCTGTCTGACCACAATTCTCATGCATACCGGGACGGAATGGCCCATTAGGTCTTCTTTTGGATGAGTTTTTCCATCAAAGCGTCCTATTCGTGGTCCAAGAATTGACGCTCCTGCGAAGGCTGCTGCTCCTCCTAACACATGTACCACACCACTGCCCGCAAAGTCCTAATTGAAGAGCAAAGTTACAGTTGTGTGACTATGAAGTTTGTATGCAGTGCCTTGAATGGAATGTCCATAGGTCCATTCGCCAACCATCCATCATCAGCCCAGGCCCAGTGGCTGACAATTGGGTAAACAAACACTGAAATCATCAAAATGAACAGCAGATCATGAGCAGTATAGATAAGGATCGTTATGAAGATGTCCAGTTGTGCCCTATGCAAGAATAATGCACACTATGTACTGTACTTACTTGTCAAGAATGCACAGTAGACAAAATATGCAATAAATTCGCATCTCTCAGCCAGTGCTCCACTGACTATAGTTGAGGCAGTGGCTGTGAATACGAATTGAAAGAAGAATTTGGCATAGGTGCCCTCAGGCAAACCAATCAGGAGAAATTGAGAAAATCCAAAAAACGGATTGCTTGGTGGGCCTCCGAACGCTAGAGCCCAACCAGCCAGCCAATACGAAATGGCTGAGATGCCTGCAAAAACTTCCAGCATTGCCTTTTGTCAAATATCACTTGTTGCTCACATGAGTCGAGCAAGTTTTTAATCAGAATATTGGTGGTGTTTTTGCTCCTCACTGAGCCTGCTTCCAGAAAGCCAAATCCGCACTGCATCACTGAAATAAACGGTCAGATTTTCTCAAATGGTACAAACACATACAAAAAATTGCGATTGACATGGAGACCAAGAAGAAAGCATCATTGTTAGCCTCTGTTTCCTTCAGTCGCTTTTCCAGGTCGGGTATGGTCTTGTTGAGCCAATGAATTGTTTGATTCAGTTGTAGCAGCAACTCTTGGTCTGTGTCCATTTTGGTTTTCTGGTTGGAGTCTAAACGTTGTTATTGTCGGCCAGCACAAACTACAACAACGGGTTCGTTGTAAATCTCAGTGAGTTGGCAGACAAAACAGGTCTTCCAGAATGGAAATAATTTGAGTGAAACTGGTTTTGCACGCCGTAAACAAACGCTGGTGGTATGCAATCGATCATCGAGGTTAAAAACGCACCCAGTCTGGTCTACCAGTTGTTGATTACTTTGCAGAGAGATTGCGTAACGTTTCTGGTGGTAGATCTCCTCTCAGTGTTCTATATTTAAGAAGACACGTTCAGTGATCGAACAAATTTAATGCAAATTTTTTTCACTACTTTGTCTACAAGCTAGTGGCAGTTGGAAGAGGCAGAGAGGAAGTGACATGTTTTAGTACATACTGCATTCTAGATATAACTCAACTATAATTGAACTACAGGTTTTGTCAGTTATCTATCATAGGTTTCCTATTCTTGTAACTTTTGCCGGTTAATCGATTGCGCTGATATTTTAACACAACATGCATAAATCCTCAAAAGTTTTCCTCTAAAAAATTTAGCCAAATCTGTCACTTCAATCACTAGTTATGCAGTTCCACGTGTCCGACATCAAAGTGAACATTATGGAAGTACATATTTGGTGGTTGAAGTGACAGACTCGGCCAAAATTTTCAGAGTAATAACTCTTATGTTGCTTGGATGTTGTGTTAATACAGTATAGATAAAAAAATGTCCCATCGCTTTTTTGGCCTTCACTCAAACGTTTCGTTCTTAGTCACTTCTTTACCGATTTGGCTCAAATTTTCAGCAAAAATTAACAACATGGTTGGCTAAATATTCTGCAAGTTTAGTGCCAAAATTCCGACTCATACTGATTTTATGACCCGAAAACTAGGAATGAGGGTGGTCCACGCAAATTTATTTTTTTTCGTTAATACAAGGAGTACAGTCCTGAAACTTGCAGGAATGATTGGTGTTGCTATTGGGCATAACATACTAAGCGGGCAGCCCTGTAGCTCAAAGGGCACTCAAATGGGGGAATTTCAAAAACATGAGTGAAAATCCCATAGTCAAGAAATCTGCACCTTCTAGAATCAATGCACTGAATCTGTTGTTAATCAACATAGATTGTAGCAGGAAGTTCGACAAATAAATGAACCTGATATTTAAGCTCTGTTCCACACCATAGTAACCATCCCTGCAGCGTTTTTTGAAAATTGAAAATCTTTAGAATCGTCATTTTGCCGGTTTTACGAAGAAAAGTCATATTTCGTCATGTTTTTGAAATTCCCCCATTTTAGTGCCCTTTGAGCTACAGGGCTGCCCGCTTAGTACATTATGCCCAATAGCAACACCAATCATTGCTGCAAGTTTCAGGACTGTACTCCTTGTATTACCGAAAAAAATTAAATTTGCGTGGAGCACCCTCATTCCTAGTTTTCGGGTCATAAAACCAGTATAAGTCGGAATTTTGGCACCACACTTGCAGAATATTTAGCCAACCATGTTGTTAATTTTTGCTGAAAATTTGAGCCAAATCGGTAAAGAAGTGACTGAGAACAAAACGTTTGAGTGAAGGCCGAAAAAGCGATGGGACATTTTTTATCTATACTGTATTTCGGTGCAATCGATTAACCAACACAGCAGTTTACAGCCAGGCCAAACCTATGATTGATAGATGGACCACACACACTGTACTTACCTAGTCTCATTTTAAATATGGAGGTTTGTTCAAAAAAGTGCGAACCGAGAGATGGCTTGTTACAAAGGTCGTTTCTGTTGTCTTGTGTCTATTGGTTGCAGTAGTTTGGCTGAAGCAGGACCAGTTTGCGCAAACATGTTCGAGTGTTTCCTTTGTCCACCAATGCTCATCCTAAAAGCAGAGCTTTGTGCGCAGGCTCGTAGAGACAGGGTTCAACTAAGGGAGTGTTGAATTCCTTATCTACCTACATTGTACAGTCAGGCACTTAACGCCGTTTACGGTACTGGTACTTAGGGTAGTGGCACCGTACGGTACCCCCCACATTCGGGTTACTATTCTATTAAAAATTAAGACCAGATTTTTTGCTGATGCAGCTTCTGCGGTGCATTTCAATAGATTTATAATTAAGCCTAATGGTTTCAGACTGTCACCTGACACCGAAACGAAGCTAAAAATCGAATATCGCAGGAAGGTGCGAACAAGCAGCGATCTCTTCAAAAAGTAGCGTTTGTTCATCTGCCCTATCATCAAGCACTGATGCAGCAGTTGTTCTTCATCTTCAGGGCTGCTTTCTGTGCAATTTCCTGCTGTGACCCCTGGGCTGAGCACCCTGAAATTGCTGACAAACTGGAAGACTGGCTGTGGCTTCGCTTGATTCAGGCTCGACATGGCCAATTTGAATCAACTGATTCCCAGCAAGCCAAATCTGACCACTTTTCGCTCTTCAAATTGCAAACTCAGATACTGGATGACTACGGTAGGGTTTACGCACTGCCGAATGCTTTGCTCTTGTATCTGGAAACATGATGGACCCTTGGCCGACCTAACGCTAGGGGTGGTACTCTTATCCCGCCCCTACAATCAATCAATTTTGGTTTATATTTTTCGTTCAGTTTAGTTTTGCTGAGGTGTTTATGGTTTGTTCGCGTGTTTTGTTTGTGTTTATTTGTTTGTTTGTTCGTTTGTTCGTGTGTTTTGTTCGTTCGTTCGTTCGTTCGTTCGTTCGTTCGTTCGTTCGTTCGTTCGTTCGTTCGTTCGTTCGTTCGTTTGTTCGTGTGTTTTGTTTGTTTGTTTGTTTGTTTGTTTGTTTGTTTGTTTGTTTGTTTGTTTGTTTGTTTGTTTGTTTGTTTGTTTGTTTACTTCTTTATGTTTTTTGTTTGTTTAGTTTAGTTGAGGTGGCTATAGTTTGTTCGTGTGTTTTGTTTGTCCGTTCGTTTGTTTGTTCTGTTCTGTTTAGCCTTCTATTTATTTCTGCCTTTTGTTTGTTTTCTTGGTTCTTTTTTTGTTTGTTTAGTTTAGGTGTTTCTGGTTTGTTCCTGAGTTTTGATTGTATATTCTGTTTGTTTGTTTGTTTGTGCGGTTTGTTTGTTTGTTTATGCGTTCTGCTTGTTTATATGTATATTTCTTTCTCTAGCCACTTTGCGCCTCTGTTCTGTAGTATTCTATTGCACTGCTTATACGTACTGCCCAACCGAAGGCATACCAAGTTGCAGGCGAGCAACACTTCAGAGCGGGCGAGTCGCCGTTGCTCTATTGGTCGGCGCTCTGGCTGAGCGGTCAGTTCGAGGCGGCCATAGAGTTCTTGGCCAGACAAAGCGACAACCTGAAATGTTTGGCCACCCACGTTGCTCTGGCCGTCAATCAGGCCGGGCTCTTACTGACTCCCATAGACTCGAGGGCCAAGCTTTGTAAGCATGCGCTGTTGCTGTTGTGTTGAAAATGGAAGGCTATTTAGACTCGGCTGACCCGGAAGACCCGGCCGGCATAAAGCGTCTCAATTTGGTGCGACTCATTCTGATGTACACGGCCAAGTTTGAATCTACCGATGTCAGGGAGGCACTGAATTATCTGTATTTCCTGCGGTGGGTAATTATTCTATAAGATCAACTAGTTGCAGATAGAACATCTGTCAGTTAGAGCAGACAGGAGCTAGCATTTCGGCTGAGGGGGGGGGGGTAGAATTTTAAATTCCTGATGGGAGGCTGAGGGGTGGTAAGCCAAAAAGTCCGACTTTTGGCTAAAATCAAGGTTTTTTGTCTTATTTTTCATTAAAATAAGTTAAAATATGCTATTCTGAGCTCATTTACACCTAATCCAACCATATTTTTATCATAATTCTCTATACAAAATTCTTCCAAAAATTGCTGAAGGGGGTAGCGGCCGGCTGTGGGGGGTAGGTCAAAGCCTGAGGGGGGCCGACCCCCTCAGTCTCCCTTTGCCCATGTCTGAGTTAGAGGTGGCTTACCTCCATACGCGTAGCTGGGGTTCCGGCTAGGAGGCGGAATTTTTCGGTCCAAAATAGGGTTTTGGCACTATGCCCAAAGGAGGTGTCAGCGCTTTTTTGCGGCTCACATCACAATAGGGTTTTGAGTTGAGGACTAAACGGGTAAAAATCCTGCCTGAACTGCAAAATTGCCCTGTAAAACCCTATTTTTTATGTAAAACGCAGAAAAAAGCCTATGTTCGCTTTAAAACGTGCAAAAAATCTAGTTTAGCAACATAATTTCAGCAAAGATGCATTTCTGGAAACATATTTGGTTTGGACGTTTTGAAATCCAAATTAAGGCTCCGACATCCTGTTAAGGGGAATGCAAAAATTACGTAATGGTATTTTAGCCCATTTTCGGACCCCCTCCCCCTGATAATCGCCCGTAATAATTGCCTGACCCCTCCCCTAATCACGTGAGCGTGATAATTTGGCTGCCCCTCGAAATTTCAATTTTTTGAACAGCTAGAGCCAATTTTTTGCGTTCAATTCCATGTAAAATGACGTTTTTATTACAGCAACAATTGATAATTTTCTTAGTTTTCTTTATTGATGAGCTACAACTATGTACATGTACGTATAGTCGTTTTACAAAGAAGCCATCATTCGGTGGGTTTTCTTAATTGTCATTGTCAACCGAGATCGGGCGGCCATCAGGCAGACATGTATAATGGGGGGTCGGCGGAATCGGCCGATATGGTGTGCGTTGGACATCCCTATGGCCCCAAAGTAAAACCCTAAAACAGTTCCGCCCAACTCTCTCTGGGTACCCAGCAATGGCCATCCATGGTTCTCTCTGATGAGGGCCATTTTCCATAGTAAAACTCCAAAACACCCCTCACGGAAATGACCTTTTCTCTGGGGGGCGAGCAAACTCAGACCCGTGCTATGCAGCGTTCGAAAGCTCACATCATGGGCTTTCAGAATCTGCAATAAAATTTATGGCGATTTTTGTTGTTTCAAAAATAATCGATCCCGAAGTATCCATTAATCACGATTTTATCAGTTTTCAGCAGCCAAATAAAATGGTTTGGCATGAAAATTTGATGAGCATACTAGGTTTTCTGACACGGCAAATTCAATGGCGTGATCCATTTGTGCATAGGATCATGTGATCAATCGATAGCCAGCAATGGCCATCCATGGTTCTCTCTGATGAGGGCCATTTTCCGTAGTAAAACTCCAAAACACCCCTCACGGAAATGAACGTTTCTCTGGGGGGGGGGCGAGCAAACTCAGACCCGTGCTATGCAGCGTTCGAAAGCTCACATCATGGGCTTTCAGAATCTGCAATAAAATTTATGGTGATTTTTGTTGTTTCAAAAATAATCGATCCCGAAGTATCGATTTATCACGATTTTATCAGTTTTCAGCACCTCACTAAATCAGCTAAGAAGGAAAATGGGATTACCAAATTGGGGGTTTTCTGCTACGCCAAATTCATTCGCGACATCAATTTACAGCTATAATCACGTGATCAATCGATAATCGATATTTGATCAATTATCGAATTTTTGCTGTGCAAATGATCGAACTACACAGGCTAATAATGTTAGTGGTTTTCTAGCATGCCAATTTCAACCTTGATATTGTTCTAGAGCTACCAACGCGTTTTAATTCGATAATCAATATCGATTGATTATCGATTTTTTTTGTGCAGATATTCCTACTACACTACACAGGCTAATAATGTTAGTGGTTTTCTTGCATGCCGAGCCGATTAACCATGATGTCGTTCTAGAGCTACCATCGCGTTTTAATTCGATAATCAATATCGATTGTTTATCGATTTTTTGCTGTGCAGATATTCCAACTACACAGGCTAATAATGTTAGTGGTTTTCTAGCATGCCGATTTCAACCATGGTATCGTTCTCGAGCTACCATCGCGTTTTAATTCGATAAATAAATATCGATTGATTATCGACTTTTTGCTGATTCAAGTACTGATTACCGATTGATCACATGATCCTATGCACAAATGGATCACGCCATTGAATTTGCCGTGTCAAAAAACCTAGTATGCTCAATAAATTTTCATGCCAAACAATTTTATTTGGCTGCTGAAAACTGATAAAATCGTGATTAATGGATACTTCGGGATCGATTATTTTCGAAACAACAAAATCACCATAAATTTTTATTACAGATTCTGAAAGCCCATGATGTGAGCTTTCGAACGCTGCATAGAACGGGTCTGAGTTTGCTCGCTCCCCAGAGAAAAGGTCATTTCCGTGGGGGGTGTTTTGGAGTTTTACTACGGAAAATGGCCCTCATCAGAGAGAACCATGGATGGCCATTGCTGGCTATCGATTGATCACATGATCCTATGCACAAATGGATCACGCCATTGAATTTGCCGTGTCAGAAAACCTAGTATGCTCATCAAATTTTCATGCCAAACCATTTTATTTGGCTGCTGAAAACTGATAGAAACAACAAAAATCACCATAAATTTTATTGCAGATGCAGATTCTGAAAGCCCATGATGTGAGCTTTCGAACGCTGCTTAGCACGGGTCTGAGTTTGCTCGCCCCCCAGAGAAACGTTCATTTCCGTGAGGGGTGTTTTGGAGTTTTACTACGGAAAATGGCCCTCATCAGAGAGAACCATGGATGGCCATTGCTGGGTACCCAGAGGGAGTTGGGCGGAACTGTTTTAGGGTTTTACTTTGGGGCCATAGGGATGTCCAACGCACACCACATCGGCCGATTCCGCCGACCCCCCACTATACATGTCTGCCCGATCTCGGTTGGCAATGACAATTAAAGATGAAACCAAACTGTTTTATCGGATTTTACTGGTGCTGCCATCTCATGCCATTACGTAATTTTTGCACGCCCCCGCAGTATCTCTGAAACCGAAATTAGGGTTCCGGAACCCTATTTAGGGCCTCAGAAATCCTACTTAGAGTTTCAGAAACCCATATTAGGTCTCTTAAACCCTATTAACGGCCTCTGAAACCCTAATTAGGGTTCCGAGACCCTGTTTAGATCGCTGACACCCTAATCAGGGTTTAAAAATCTGTGCTCCCCATACATGTAACAGCCCCGGGCAGACCTGGAGGTAGGGGGGTTTCCTCAGGTGGGGGGTCGACGGGAGGGGGGTTTCGCCCAGGTGGGGGGTCCCAAAGTTCGAAAAGCTCCAAAACGCCTAGAAATGCTTTTTTAGCACGTTTTTTTCACTAAGGACGCTAAAAATCGCTATTTTAAGCTGCCAAATAGCGTTTTAAAGCTAAAAACAAGCAAAAAATGACAAAAAGAGCTTCCAAAAACACCGATTTCTCTTAAATATCAGCAGTGGAAACGCCAAATTCGGTTTCCAAAGGCTTTTCAAGTGAATTTTAGGCTAAAATTAGTGATTTCTGACCCAGTTTTTAATACTGGAGCCACTACTAGTACTTGTATTTTTTGGTCGGGGGCAGGGGTCCCTTAACCTGTCTCGGGGGGGTGGGTGAGGGGGGTTTGGCCTTTCCAGCAGGGGGGTAACCACCCAAACCCCCTAGCACATGTATGCTGCTCCGCAAAATCTGGCTCGGGGAAATTTGCTCTGAAAGTCGGCCGGGTCTGGGAGAAATTCCCTCTTCCTCCAGTTACTTTATGGATACTTCCTTAAACCCAACCCACTCACACCTGTTACATGCAATTGCCACAGTTTTTCAGACTATTCAAGACCCCTTCAGGGGAGAGCGTGTTTGCCAGCAGTCTCACTCGTCTGGCTCTCCAAACAAAAGAGTTCGAATTACTATTCGGCGCAATTTTGCCCGACGGCGCCAGGAAGGTGCGCCATCTCTTTAAAACTGCTTTTCTTTTTCTTCTCAACTTTCGTTCTAGCCGGGTCTAATCGACAACTACGATTTCGATTCCAAATCGCTGATTGATTTCGTCGCCGGCGAGTGCGAATCGTCGGGCCAACTGGACGCCGCTATTGGGCTCTACGATTTGTCAGGGGTGCGCGCCCCTAAACAAAAATCGATAACCATTTGACCTTTTGACCTTTCTAGAACCACAGCAAGGTCCTAGCTCTGGCCAGTGCTCAACTGACCCAGGTTGTCAGTCAGCCGCCTGTTGCTGGGTCAAACCGAGAAAGAATTACTAATGTTTCCGTTGAAATTGGTCGGCGGTGCGTACTTTAGTGATTAGAGATTACTAATCTACGCACCGCCGTAAACCGAGCCAGTTTAGGTATAGAAAGAACGGCTATTCGGCCGACGACTCGGTGGCATCTGTGTTTTTTCTGCTACTCGATTTGGCTACCTTCTTTAATTTGGCTCACTCGCAGAGATACGTAGAGGCGATTGAGGTGAAGAAGAAGAAGAAGACGAAATTTACATATTGATTTGTGTATTTATCTATGCGAAGAGTGTTTAGGTGATGCGACAATTGAAGACTGTACCACTCGATCCGGACCGTGTTGATCAGTTTGTCAGCCAGTTTCATATGATTCCAGAGGAGGTCAGTTTCCATTCCATGGCAAGTGTCAGAACTAAAGTCTATCTCAAAATCTTTTATCGCTGGGTATATCCGTCAATGCAAACCCCATACATATACATGGATCTCTTCCTCTCATCAACGAGATTATTGCACTGTTCACAAAATTTGCATATTACTACACTTCTGCTAGAAGACTGAGGCATCTAAGAAATTACCACCATTGATGGGGCTGCAATCAAACGGTTTTTATAGTTAGAATCGACTTTCTGCACCTGGATTTCACAAAGACATAAATTCAGCATTTTCTTGCGTGGGCCCAGTCTAAACCCAAGACATATATGGGTCTGTTTCTCTCATCGACGAGATTACTGTACTGTTAATCAAATTTGCATATTATGCTTTAGTAATAAAATAAGAAAGGGGTCTGACAGAAATCAATCGCCTTTTTGGCAATGCGCCAATTTCTGTGCCGACACCAGATGCGGTTTTCATATTCTTCAGGCTTCTCAAAAAATACCACAATTGGTGGTCTGTGACAAACGGTTCCAAAGTTACAGTCCGTTTTCTAAAACAGACAAGCAGTCAAACTATAGTACGGAAGAGCACTCACAAAAGAACAGGCTCACTAATAGTGTTATTTTTTAGATGCTTGAAGAATGAGGAATCCGAATAGGTATCTGCGCTATTTAAGTAATTTTATTCAAAAATAAACAGTACAAAAATGCCCAAGACTGAGAGCAAACAGATAGGGGTGGGGATGGGCCGCTAGACGGCCACTAACGCCCTACCCCGAAACTTATCAAAGTCGTGCCTTCATCTACTGGGTGGGGCAAGTTTCTTGCCGCAAAGAGTTGGTCGTTGGCACAAAGCCCAACCCAGGTCACCGAAAGTTGGTGACAGCAAGTAGGTAAATGGGAACCGACTGGAGCTGTCTAAGCACCTAAAGCCACAATAGCAACCACACATGTGTTGGGACAAACGGAACGGGGACAGCTATACTGAGACCCGCCCAGACTCACACCGAGCATGTGTTTAGGCTAGTAGCGAAGGCAGCAAAGGAAGGGCAGGATGTGGGTGTGTGTGATGGGCCCGCAGTCTGGCCTAACGCAGGGGCTTGAACAATCCATCCAGGCTCGCTCAGACAAGATAACGTTGGGTTGTGCCTTTGTGAAATCCAAGTCAACAGCCTAAATTTTTGACTGAATTAAATTTCTACAAAAAATAGATGTGGCAGAACAAAATGAATGTGACCACTGGATTTAGCAAGTCCGAAATATTTCAGAACCGCAAAGGTCAGATGGGTTGAATTATAAAAACTTTCCGAGAGTGAGGGAGGAATCCGAATATGGTATCCGCAAAAAATTGAAGTTTTGCCAAAAAGTCGGATTTTTTGTTAGGCCTCTTTCTTCTACGTAACTGAAGTACAATATGCAAATTTCGTGAGCAGTGTAGTAATCTGGTTGATGAGAGAGACAGATTAATATATACAGGGTGTGCCAAAAAAAACAACCCAGCAGATTTTTTCCTGTAGCAACCGCAAATTTCAACCGATTTGAATGAGTCCTTTTTTAAATGAAAGATAAATTAATCCTTAAAAGATTGCTGCAGTTTTCATTAATGTACTCTGCTTAGTTCCTGAGATATTGGCTCTCAAAGTCAAAACAGTGATTTTGGCAGTGAACAAGAGGAATATTTTTATTATTCTGCACTTTGTAATAAAACGGATTCCTGCTACTGGTGAGGGCTCTTGGAGACTTTACAGGTGACACAGAAACTCGGTTTACTTCAACACTAAAGTATCATTAGCCCCAGCAGTAGGAATCTGCTTTATTATGAAATGCAATGGAATCGCTCTTGTTCTTTGCCAAAATCTGTTTCGACTTAAAAGGCAAATATCTCAAGAACTAAACTGTGAATCTCAAAAAAAATTGCACCAATCTTTGAAGAATTTATCAGTCATTCAAAAAAAGGGTTCATTTAAATCGGTTCAGATTCATGGTTACAAAAGTAAAAAATCTGCTGGGTTGTTCTTTATCACCCTTGTTCCTTGCCAAAATCTCTGTTTTGATTTTGAGGACAAATATCTCAGGAACTAAGCAGGCTATCTTAATAAACAGTACATCAATCTTTCAAGAATTTATTTATCTTTCATTTAAAAAAGGACTCATTCAAATCGGTTGAGATTTGCGGTTGTTACAGCAAAAACTCTGCTGGGTTGTTTTTTTTGGCACACCCTGTACATGTATCGGGTTTGCACTACCGTAAATACGTTACACAGCCCGATATACACTACACCGAAGATTTTGAGACAGACTTTAGGAGCCTATAGCCGCTAATCTCTCTCATAAAATCTTCCAATATTGACACGTACAAAACGTTCGAAAGTTTAGTCTATTTGGCAAAGGTTTGCGTAAATTGCAGGACAGTAGAATAAAGCCACTCATCAAAAGAATAGAATAGGTTCTGTTAGAATTTTTACGGACATCTGTTCAGGTGAGACGAGTGCTGTCGGACGTTCTGCTGGCCATTATGACTTGTTTAAACGGGGAATTCGCTCAAATCAGGGACAGAAGGACTCAGCCAGGAGTTGAACAGGTTTGCAGCCGTTCTTTCTTTATTTAGACCAAGTTGCAACCTACAGGCTCTGCCATTATCTGTCATCGGGTTGGTTTTGCTGTAGCTTTTGTGTTGTCAATCAATTGGTGTGAATTTTCTAAACAGAATGCACAAATTCTCAGAGTTTTTACACTTTAAATTTAGGCGCTTCAATTACTAGTTATGCACGTCCATTTATGTTCACTTCGTCAGCGAACAGGTGGTGGCAGTGTATAACTACCAGTGATTGAAGCGCCTAAATTTTTTGGAGTAATAACTCTGAGAATTTGTGCACTCTGTTTAGAAAATTCAGACCAATTGATTGACAACACAAAAGTTGCAGCAAGGCCAACCCGATGCTAGATAAATGGTTGCTTTGGTTACGCCGAAATTTGCATACAACGGTCAGGCACTTAACGCCTCTTATCCGTACGAAATCTGAACGGCATGGTAGCATAATTATAATGCGGTACCGGTACCTAGACTAGTGGCGCCATATATGGCACCCCCACATTCTGGGCCTGTCGTGTTACCATATAAGGTACTGGCACCATAATGGTACCCCTACCTTCGCATTGGTGCCACCACAGTCCCCGAACATAGGGGTACCATATGGTATGGTGCCACTGGCCTAGGTACCGGTACCCTATATAAACGGCGTTAAGTGCCAGACTGTACAAGCAGACATGGGCTAGCATTTCGGCTGAGGAGGGTAGAATTTTCAATTTCTGAGGGGGGTTGGAGCGCATGAGGGGGGCTGAGGGGGTGGTATGCTAAAAGTCCGATTTTTGGCTAAAATCAAGGTTTTTTGGCTTATTTTTCATTAAAACACATTAAAATAAGCTATTCTGAGCTCATTTACACCTAATCCAAGCATATTTTTATCATTACTTTCTATACAAAATTCTTCCAAAAAATTCCTGAGGGGGGTAGCGGCCGGCTGAGGGGGTATGTCAGAGACTGAGGGGGGCAACTATAGCGAGGTGTAGGGCAGCGAGTGTTTTTTACTAAACAAGCCGTACAGCAGGTTACACAGAGGCACGAGTGAGTAGCGAGATAAGAGAAAGGTAGGCCAGTCAGTGACAGTGGCATCCAGTCAAACAAGGTATAAAACGTGCTATGTAAATAAGAGGACTAAACAGGAGCTCCTACAATACGTACGAAGAATAACTTAAATTGCACACTACGTACATACATATGTACTTTCAACACCAACCACCTCAGCCCCCCTTTGCCCATGTCTGTGTACAAGAATAATCATCTACACAGTAGTTACTGTTTAGTCTATTGCCGACCTTCGAAGCGAGGCGAGAGCGGTGATACTGTACGCCGGAATGATACCGTACTCGCTACCGGCCGACACCACCGCTCGATTGGTGCGTCTCGAGACAGATCTGCATTGACTTTCTCTGCAACTCTTTTGTCAGCTTGTTTGTGTAATAAAAAGGTGTCTGGTGGTTTTGGGTTGACGCATTAGCCTAGTGGGCTTTTGCCCCCTCGGCTAAATCACTTTGTCTTTGTGCTTCCTTTGCTACATCAACAGCCGCTGGTCAACCGACGCAGAAACGTGTCAAAACTGGTTCACTTCTATCTGACTTGCTTTAGTAGCCAAGTTTGTTATTAGACCGCTAAGTAATTATTGCAGCGCCAACTGTGTCCCAATGCTAAAACTTTTCTCAATTTGATTACACTAAATAAATAGTTCGGCTTGAGTTTGATGCTTCCGGCTGGTGTTCGCTCCTCATGACTGCCTAGCTTTCTTAAATACTGAGTTTAAGGTGTTGGTCTTGTATAGACGTGTAGTTTAGTGGTTAGAGCACTGGACTGGTAATCCAAAGGTGTTGTGTTCGATTCCCAGCTACGCCATTGCAGATATGGCTTACTTTTTCACCTTTCCTTCAATTTCACCTCTGTTAAGCTCTTGCTATGCCAATCAATCAACTAAAAGTAATAGGGGCTGTGCAAAAAAAGACGTCATCGGTAGGGGAGGGGCTTTTCCAAATGATGACAAGGGGGAGAGGCATGCATATAGCACGTCATCCGCCGAAGGGGACGGTGTTGGAGGGTCTGAGCCCAAACTTTGGGAAGGGGTTGGGCACTAACAAACGCTCAAAAATCGCTAATCGCAATTTTTTGGCTAACAATCTTAAAAAATCGCTAATTTGGGTTGAAATACAGCTAAAAAGAGCTGTATTGCAGGCGATTTTTATTTCTTAATTTGCAAAAAAACGCAAAAATTTACTCAAAAAATAACTTGCGAGAAAAATCAGAGGGAGAAAGAAGATCGGGAAAATCGTCGCGGGGGTCCCCATCCGGGGGGTCTGGCCTAAGTCGAGTGGGGGCAGACCCCCCCGGACCCCCGGGTACATGTATGGGGAGAGGGTTCGGCCAATAATGACGTCACTTGTCTCAGGGGAATTTTGACAAAGTAGCCTTCAAATACGCATTTGAAAGGCACTTAGCTAAAAAAAACAGTTTTAGTAGTTTAAGGAGGCCAGGTTGAGACCCTAAACTCAAGTCGCAAATAATGGAAATCGCAACTGAGACTTTTCAGATTCTGAATTTGTTAGTTTGTAAAACTACGTAGTACAAGGTTACAAACGGTTAGGTATACCACATTAGAGAGAACTAATTTGAACATGCAAACAGTAATTTAGCCAAAAATCTGTAATGTCAACCATTTTTATCTAAAAATTACGAAATGAGCGGGCCTTTCATACCAAACTATGTTTCCCCTCTTGTTTTTTCCAGATGAGGTCTGTATCTGTAAAATAGGTATGCCTAATAAATGCTAAAGATTGCATAGACATTCCAACCAAACTCGAAAATTTTATCCAGTTATCGATTTCAAGCCCCCTTGATAAAATATGCAAATATGCAAAAAAATGAACATATCTCATTTTTGCATGCATATGATATATGCAATATCAATATGCATTAGAGATTGCATGCATATATTCATATGCAATATCATATGCATCGCAAAAACCCGATATCATCCAACCATAATACCAACACATAAACTGCCAATGAAATCAAGCTGTACACCAAGAATAAACCATCCAAAATTGAGAATGTACCAGAAGAGACCATTTTTGGTTAGAAATAAGCCGGTACTACTGGAGTGCCAACTTACTAAAGGTGTCTAGTCTAAATTAGACCCCTGCGCTGAGTGCCTCTTTTCACAGCCCGGCCTGAAATACCAAATTTCGAGTCCACCAGGATGACATTTTGCGCGCTAAAAGCGCCTAAAAATCTTGCAAAATCACTGGTGCGAGAACTATGTACAGTACAGTAGGTACAAAAGAAACGTTTCTAATGACGCAAAGTTTCTGACGTTCTTCATCTTCATTGGAGCCGCAGCACTAGCACAGTTTTCCAGTCAGAGGGAGTTCACTGACGACCGGACTACCTGCACGGATTTCCTAGTAGCTGCCAGGAGGATATTCCACCGCCCTACCAATGCAGTCAGAGCTCACTTTGACTTTCTGCAGAGATCGCAACACTCTGGTGAACCAATCGCTGACTATCTGAGGGAGCTACGCCTGCTGATCCAACAGTGTAGCTTTCCAGTCACAGAGGGTGTCATCACTGAGGGAGACCTGACAGAATACCTGTTGGCCATTCAGTTTGTCAAAGGGCTGAGCTGCCGTAATACACAAGAGAAGTTGCTGTCCGAAAAGGTTGTCAACCTGGACAGGTTTACGGAAATCGCACAAGCAGATGAGACGGCGCGCCAGGATGCTGCCAAACTGACAGGGAGTCGACCTGGGCAGATCGGTGCAGCCAGTCAGGGACGGAATCAGCGCGGAGGATGGAAGGGACAGAGAGGAGGCCAAGGACGACACTATCAGCCTGCCGCCGCGCCCAAAAAGGATTCCAAACCACCTGCTGAGAGAAAGTCGAATGCAGCAGATGCCTGCACAGCTTGTGGCAGACATGGCCACAGAGCTAATGCTGAATCGTGTCTAGCGAAGGGACAGGAGTGCTACAATTGCAAAAAAGTAGGACACTTCGCTAAGATGTGCTGATCAGGTCGATCCAGTAACAAAAATCGGGCCATTCGAGTGAGGTACATCGCCAAAGGAGGAGGAGCCTCGATTCGAAGTCTACAACAACCGGTACACTGTCAGGTGTTAATTACACCAGACAAGGAGGACCAGAAGGGTCGCGTGCTGAGGATGTTGGTGGACACTGGCTCAGATGTCACTGGAATCACTGAATCCGAGTGGCGTAAGTGCTTTGGACAGATTGCTGTCAAGCCTGCCAAACGACTCGCGAATTTTGACAACTCTACAATCGCTACCCGAGGGCAATTCAGGGCGCAGTTATCGTTACAAGGACGATCGGTGACAGTGCCAGTGTATGTGTTTGGCAACACATGCAACAATACACTGGGCATGGATGCGCTGCATGCACTGGGAGGAGTGCATATCGTTGTCGATTTGAGTAGCACCACTATCCAGGAGGACCCCAGATGTGCAACTGTGCAGAAACCTGAATCGGTAGGAGCCAGTCGAGTGCTGAGGGAGCAGTGGACGCCCTGTACACCCCAAAATTCGCAGCCAGATGCGCTGGAGACTTGGTGGAAGGCAGGACTGCTGCCACTGCTGGCAGAGATGTCAAACCTGATGAAAAAGGAGGTCGGCACCTATCCAGACTTCAAACACCGAATTCGGCTGAAACCAGGCGCTAAGACAGCCTGTAAGATCGATCCCAGTGCGCTTTCAGGAGAGAGCCAAAGATGCCGTTGAGCTGATGGAACGCCAAGGTATCCGGGAGAGAGTTGAGCATGCCGATCGAGTACATGGCATGGTGGTTGTGGAGAAACCAGATGACCCCGGATCAGTCAGGATAACAAGCGATCTGAGTCCGCTCAACAAGGACATCGATGCAGTGCTGTACCCGCTGCCAAACATCCACTATCTGCTGTACAACAGACTCAGTCAGGCGGAGGTCTTCAGCAAAATCGATCTGTTGAAGGGATATTTCAATGCAGAATTGGATGAGGACAGCCAGCTGCTCACAACGACTGCTACACCATGGGGGTACTATGCCTATGAGAAACTCCCGATGGGTCTGAGGGACAGTGCAGCAGTGTTCCAGAAACTGGTACACGAAACGCTGGAAGGTGTGCCAGGGTGTCAGCCATACATCGATGACATTTTGGTGTATGGAGCGAATCGAAAGGAGCATGATGACTGCTTGAAACAGATGCTACAACGCTTAAATGGGAAGAATCTACACCTTAACCTGAGGAAGTGTATCGTTGCTCAGCCATCAGTGAAGTTCTTGGGCCATGTGATCTGCAAAGGATGTGTCAAGCCCGATCCTGACAAACTGGAGAGTCTGAGGGAGATGACACCACCTAAAAACGTCAAAGATGTGCAAAGTTTCCTAGGAGCAGTCAACTACTTGAGCAAGTTCGTGCCCTCACTGTGTGACAAGCTGGAGCCAATTTGAGCACTCACATGGGCTAACACGAAGTTCGTGTGGGGTTGCGAGACTCAGGAGGCATTCAAACAAGTGAAAAAGTTGCTCTGCAGACCGAAGGGACTGCGCCTGAGGATTCTTCGATCCTTTAAAACAGACCTTTGTCACTACCGATGCATCCAGTTATGGCATTGGTGGGTTGCTGTCACAGGTGCACTACAGCTTGGAATTTCCAGTCGCATTTGGGCACCACACTCTGGATGCAACCAAACGAAAGTGGGACACCACCGAGATGGAGGCCTATGCGGCGATGTTTTTCTGCGACTATTGGGAAAAATACTTACTTGGCGGACACTTCACGCTTTGGACTGACCACCAAGCGCTACAAGCACTGCTACATCGACAGGCGAACCAAAGAAAATCGCAGAAGTTCGAACGTTGGGTGTGGGTGCACAGACTCAATGTGTTCGACTACGATGTACAGTACATGCCTGGGGACAATAACCACATGGCCGATGTCTTGTCGTGACTGCAGACCGATTCTGCACCAAGTGGAGTGATCTGTTGCGTTAAAGAGTTGGGTTTCTCAGCTAAGAGAATCGCCAACGCTCTGAGGGATGACCCAGTGCTGAGCCAAGTCAAGCAGTACTGCCTGCAGGGTTGCTCAGACAAAGCCAAATTGCCCAGCCAGTTTTGCAATTTGCCTTATCGCAGGATGAAGGACGAGTTATTCGGTGGAGAACAAAACAGGACTGGTGTTGCGAAACAACAACCAGATCGTTGTACCAGGTCCACTCCAAAGGGAGCTACTCAGCAAGGCCCACGAAGGACACCCTGGGATCGTCCACTACAAACGCAAACTCAGAGAAAGGTACTGATGGCCGGTAGAGATGTTCACGAGCCTAAAAATCGCGGCTCAGCTCGGCTCGATTATGAGCTCTGTTTAGGTCAGCTCGTTCAACTCGTTTGCGCGAATCCGCAAGCTCACTTGAAACTCGGCTCACGAGCTTTACATCTGGAAGAAAGCTCGCGAAAAAAGCAAATAATGCCATAAAATCAATACCTAAAGCTTTTCTGACCGCTTTAGCCAGTTTTGAGGTTTGTTTGGCTTATACAGTATAGATTAAAAAAAATGTCCCATCGCTTTTTCGGCCTTCACTCAAACGTTTCGTTCTCAGTCACTTCTTTACCGATTTGGCTCAAATTTTCAGCAAAAATTAACAACATGGTTGGCTAAATATTCTGCAAGTTTAGTGCCAAAATTCCGACTCATACTGGTTTTATGACCCGAAAACTAGGAATGAGGGTGGTCCACGCAAATTTAATTTTTTTCGGTAATACATGGAGTACAGTCCTGAAACTTGCAGGAATGATTGGTGTTGCTATTGGGCATAACATACTAAGCGGGCAGCCCTGTAGCTCAAAGGGCACTAAAATGGGGGAATTTCAAAAACATGATGAAATATGACTTTTCTTCGTAAAACCGGCAAAATGACGATTCTAAAGATTTTCAATTTTCAAAAAACGCTGCAGGGATGGTTACTATGGTGTGGAACAGAGCTTAAATATCAGGTTCATTTATTTGTCGAACTTCTTGCAACAATCTATGTTGATTAACAACAGATTCAGTGCTTTGATTCTAGAAGGTGCAGATTTCTTAACTATGGGATTTTCACTCATGTTTTTGAAATTCCCCCATTTTAGTGCCCTTTGAGCTACAGGGCTGCCCGCTTAGTATGTTATGCCCAATAGCAACACCAATCATTCCTGCAAGTTTCAGGACTGTACTCCTTATATTACCGAAAAAAAATAAATTTGCGTGGACCACCCTCATTCCTAGTTTTCGGGTCATAAAACAGTATGAGTCGGAATTTTGGCACTAAACTTGCAGAATATTTAGCCAACCATGTTGTTAATTTTTGCTGAAAATTTGAGCCAAATCGGTAAAGAAGTGACTGAGAACGAAACGTTTGAGTGAAGGCCGAAAAAGCGATGGGACATTTTTTTTATCTATACTGTATAATGCAGTAAAGTATACAAATTACAAGATTTTTGCATCAAAAACAATACAGTAGATTTTCGAATAAATTGATCATATTTTACACATGTTTAATGGGAACCATATTCTGGGCTCGGCTCGGCTCGGACCGCGAGCTTTCTAACCCTGATAAGCTCACTCGAACTGAGCTCGCGAGCCGAGCCGAGCCGAGCCGAGCCGAGCCGAGCCGAGCCGAGCCGAGCCGAGCCGAGCCGAGCCAAGCCGAGCTTTTTCAGGCTCGTGAACATCTCTAGTGGCCCGGAATGGCTACTGAGAGCAAGGAGTTTGTGCGCCACTGCAGTGCCTGCCTAGATTCATTATCGAGCTACAGCTCAAGAGGGTGAGCACCAGAGTCCTGCTGAGAAAATGTTCAGATGTCGGCCACGCCTTGCTTTTGAAGTTTTCCAACAGTCATGCCCCAAAAAGGAGGAGAGGGAGGAGGATCCGGAAAAAGCGAGCAAAACTGTTGCTAACAAAACCGCGAACAGCGCAAAATCGCGTGAGAACAGCAGGGAGGGAGACAAAAGGAAGCCCTGGTAACAGATGTACTACAAAGGACAACGCGTTCATGTCAAGAGGAGCCACACTCCCAGAGGACAGTCGCCTTGTTCTTGTTGACCTATTCTGGAAAGCAAGGCTCAGTCAGCTGCTCAACAGCAAATGCCGAATATCTGGCTTTAGGAACAGCTGTAGGAGAAGGATTATTTTTGAAACAACTCTACAAACAAATTGGAGTCGATGTTGGAACAATGTGTATCTATGTATGAAGATAATCAAGCTGCCATTGCCATTGCAAAGAATCCCGTGTTTCACTGTAAGCAAAAGCATATCGATATCCAGTATCACTTCATTCGAGATAAAATAGAGAAGAAGCAGATTGAAGTGGTTTACTGTGAAACAGAGAAAATGGTACATACTGAAGGAATGCGTGATTCGGAGTGTTTGTATTATCGGGTTATCGAGCGGTTGTGTGTGTGCGTATACGTTTGAGAGTGCGTGTGTTTGTTGTGTTGCACACAAAGACTAACAAGTAAAGACTCCACTTTCCTTTCATTGGTGCCGAGTACCCTTCGAGCCTACCTTCAGCAAGTTCTTCTACAAGCCTCGCTACGAGTCACTATCGATTCCAGTCTCAAGCTCCAGTCCCTCAGTCTGTGATCGTCAGGCATAGCCGTGCCCCAGTTGATGCTCACCTCACTAATATGTCCTACCAAGC
>JASANB010003723.1:85000-87429 GCA_030248155.1 Sabatieria punctata
ATGGGAGCTACCTATGTAATTCAGGCCCTCGCTAGCTTGGCAGCAACCCCTACCCCCCGTTTTTAGCTAAAAATGCAGCACAATGCATGTACGCTTTTAGCTGTGTACCTATGTTGATATTCTCTGCTTTGAGCCCACATGAGATATGTTAGATTAAAAAGATCAAAATCGCTAATAAATTGTGTGTAGGCAAGTTTCAGATCGAATCTCTCGATTACTACCGAATTAAGACTTTACCCAAATCTACCCAAATCGGTTGAGATTGACGGTTGCAACTTCGAAAAATCTTCAGGGTTGTTTTTTTACAGAGCGGTTTGTGTCCGTCCATTCACGATCCACTCGGTTTATGTTTTGTGCAAACCATTCATTGTTTCACAATTTTAGAGAAAACTTGGTTTGGTCTTCATAGTGCTTAAAAATGTTTCAAGTTTGTAATATATTTTTGTTGTAAACCGGAAAAAGGGATAAAATAGGCTCGAAAAGCCTGCCTCTTATAACAAAACGTAGTCATAGTCAAACGGTTTGACTACCTGGTCTTCGTTTGACTACGTATTTTATGGTAACGAAGGTAGTCAAACTTTGACTTTGACTACCTGTCTGTTTGACTGCGATATCACAAAGGTATTAACTCTGACTTTGACTAGTAGTCATAACCAGGGATGCCTACCATACCAAAATTGTACTAGTACTAAAATCAAACTTTGAATTTAGTACTAATACCATACCAAACCAAATTCAAAACCGCTCCTTCTATACTATACCATACCATATCAAAATCAAACGCCTTTACCAGATAATTTTAGTACTACAATTTTGATTTTGGTATGGCGTTTTCATTTCATTACTACCTTGTTGGCTATATTTATAACACTTTTCAAACGCGTCAAAATACAGTATAGATCAAAAAAAATGTCCCATCGCTTTTTCGACCTTCACTCAAACGTTTCGTTCTCAGTCACTTCTTTATCGATTTGGCTCAAATCTTCAGCAAAAATTAACAACATGGTTGGCTAAATAGTCTGCAAGTTTGGTGCCAAAATTCCGACTCATACTGGTTTTATGATCCGAAAACTAGGAATGAGGGTGGTCCACGCAAATTTATTTTTTTTCGGTAATTCAAAGAGTACAGGCCTGAAACTTGCAGGAATGATTGGTGTTGCTATTGGGCATAACATACTAAGCGGGCAGCTCTATAGCTCAAAGGGCACTAAAATGGGGGAATTTCAAAAACATGAGAGAAAATCCCATAGTTAAGAAATCTGCACCTACTAGAATCAAAGCACTGAATCTGTTGTTAATCAACACAGATTGTAGCAGGAAGTTCGACAAATAAATGAACCTGAAATTTAAGCTCTGTTCCACCCCATAGTAACCATCCCTGCAGCGTTTTTTGAAAATTGAAAATCTTTAGAATCGCCATTTTGCCGGTTTTACGAAGAAAAGTCATATTTCGTCATGTTTTTGAAATTCCCCCATTTTAGTGCCCTTTGAGCTACAGGGCTGCCCGCTTAGTATGTTATGCCCAATAGCAACACCAATCATTCCTGCAAGTTTCAGGCCTGTACTACTTGTATTACCGAAAAAAATTAAATTTGCATGGGCCACCCTCATTCCTAGTTTTCGGGTCATAAAACCCGTATGAGTCGGAATTTTGGCACCACACTTACAGAATATTTAGCCAACCATGTTGTTAATTTTTGCTGAAAATTTGAGCCAAATCGGTAAAGAAATGACTGAGAACGAAACGTTTGAGTGAAGGCCGAAAAAGCGATGGGACATTTTTTTTGATCTATACTGTATATTCCCAATCCTTTCTGCATGTTTTGATTCGAAAAAAGCTAAAGAAAGGTTGATTGAGCATAATTTCCAAAGGCTTCTATGACATTATCACAGCAAACTACCACTACTGTACCAATTCATACCAAAATCATACCAACCAAATTCAAACTGAATTAGCTGCCACCATCTTTCTTTGCCGAAACCACCCCGCAAAATGCCACTCCGTTTTTTTTTTCGAAAAATCTTCTCAACTTTTTGTGCAAAGGCCCTGCCAAGCTAATGTTTTAACAAATGTTAGGCATGAGTTGGCCAAACAAAATAGGCTTTTAAAGTGTACTGTATAGGAAATTTATGGGGGGTGTTTGGCCTCTCAAGGTGTTCGAAAAATTTTTTCTGCAAAGTTTAGTGGTTAGCATACTGTTATATGCAGTTTTGTGTGCTGAGTTCGAAAATGCATTCAGTTTAGCTAGACTCGCTCTGGATCGGGAGAAATTGGCGTCCAAAGGTGCGGAATAGCATCCCTATTTCTTGTTGGCACCTACTCGCTGGTATGACCATTAAACGCGGTGAAATGCAGTTTTTCTTATGTAGTTTTTGCTGCTGATTCCGAAAATAACTTTTTGCTCTGGGTACTAAATAGAGCATGCGTA
>JASANB010003724.1:0-47686 GCA_030248155.1 Sabatieria punctata
CACGACACGAGCCGGGTATCGCCCATATAGGGATTTGGATGGGCCAGGACGGGCATGATTTTTTAGCGTCAGGTGGGGCCCAGGCCGCACACTGCAAATTTGATAAATTTTGCGTACTCTTTGTAAAAAATGTGCATAAATTGATCTGAAGTTCGTTAAATAGAGTAACTACTGTATATGCAATACAGCACCAAATTACAAAAGTTTTTAGACAAAATTAGGGCAGAGTTAGGAGACATTTCTTAAGTTTGGCCAATTTGCATATTTTGCAGGACTGCCGGGCACGGACCGGGGTCAATTTTAAGCCGCGGGTGGGGTGTGCCGGGTCTGATTTTCGTCTGCCCGGTGGGCAGGACAGGACGAGACGGGCACGCCTCACTGTCACTAGTAGTACAGTACTTCGGCGGCCCGCCTGGCCGGCAAGGGGAAACAAGCAAACTGGCCGCACATGCATGCACATTTCTAAGATTTAAGAACTACGTAATCTAAGCATACATGTAACAGCTCCGGGCCGACCGGGGAGAGGGGGTAGGGGTTTTTTTCCAAAGGTGGTGGGTAGAGGGGGGTTTCGCCCAGAGGGGGGTCCAAAATTTCGAAAAGCTCCAAAACGCCTGGAAATGCGTTTTTAGCACGTTTTTTTCAGTAAGGAGGCTAAAAATCGCTATTTTAAGCTGCCAAATAGCGTTTCAGAGTTAAAAATAAGCAAAAAATGACAAATGGCTTCCAAAAACCTCGATTTCTCTTAAATATCAGCAGTGGAAACAGTAGCGTATCCAAGATTTCTGAAAGGTGGGGTGTAAAATTTTGAAAGTGCGTGGTTGGGCCGCTGCCCAACCAGGATAAGAAAATTTAGCAAAATTTGCCTTCAAAAACGCGTTTAAAAGGCATTCTGAGGGATTTCTGAGCCAGTTTGTTAGTACTGGAGCCACTACTAGCACTTGTATTTTTGGGTCGGGGGGGGCTTAACTTGTCTCGGGGGGTGAGGGGGGTTTGGCCTTTTCAGCAGGGGGTAACCCCAAAACCCTCAGTACATGTATGAATCTACGTAATTTCCGTTACCTGCTGCACTACCTCCAACTCCGAAAGCCGGCTCAACGATCACTCTGAGTCTGGGTTCAGCAGCTGCCACCGGCGCATCGGTGTCGGCACCTCCACTGATGCCGTCCAGTATTTCAGAGGGCAGAATGTCTTCACAAATGATTCTGTGCAGATCGTTCGACCAGGCCGGGAGAGGAGAACCACCTCCAGTCCCATTTGCGTACACCTTTCTGCTGGAATACTCCTTCTTGGCAGCCGTTTGGAGATTTTGGTACTTCTGACGAACCTCTTCCCAAGTTCGCTGCACCGAACGGTTCGAAGCATTAATGGCGGTTGTCAACTCCGTCCATTTCTTCGTTTTCGCTGCATTTGCATGAGCCTTCGACTCATCTTGTTGGAAGAGGGTTCTGTGTTGCTTAAAGAAACTGACAATTCGCTCCATCTCAGCAGTCGTAAAGTTCGGTTTTCGGTTGCGTTTAGCAGGCGGACCGTCAGCATTGCTCATTCTTAATCGGGAGCACGAAGCGCAGGAAGAAAAACAAAGGATGTGCAGAAAAACGGAATAATAGTTAACTGCGAACGAGCGGTTAAACCACTAATAGTAAACTGGACCTCTATTAGTGGTTCCGCGATTCACTAATAGCGCGTCTTTTGCTGTTACCCTAATAGACGCCGTTTTAGCACTAATAGTGCTATTACCCTAATAACTTTATCAGTGCTTTGGCGATATAGCCCCAAATTTCACGTTCTATATATTGTACCCCTACCATACACTCCCATATGCCGTCTTTAGTACCTGACTGTACTGTAACAACTCGCTGGACTGCTGTTATCGGCTATTATTCCTCTATTAGTATAATAAGCCTATTAGTGCTTCCGCGATGCCATTTTATCTCTATTATTGAGCCGTCTAATTGTTATTACCCTAATAGCGCTATTAGTGCTTTCGCGATACGGCCCCAGATTTTTACGTTAACGCTGTACCTCTGAGCAAATTCACAATGAACGAGGTGTCTCTTTGGTCTTTGAACATCGCAGCTACTTTCTCTCTGGTTTGGGCTGACAGCCGCTTGTTCTTGAGGTTGTTGTCATGTTTGTAGTGGTCAAGGCAGCCAGTCACATAAAGTTTGCTAAAAGCTACCATTTACTTCTCTTAAACGGTGTTGAACAAACAAATGATGTAGGGTAGTGCTAGCATAGCACCCACTCCAGCCCCACGTTCGGCGGGCGCTGTATCTGTGGTATCATTATGGTGCCGGCACCCATACATGTTATAGGTCATACGCCGAAGGGGAGGGGGTTGGGGGTCTGGCGCCCTATTGGGCTGAAATACAGCTAAAAAGTGTTCTTTTACAGGCGAGTTTGGCAATTTTTGTGTCCGAAATTGTAGAAAAATCGCAAAAACTTGCTCAAAACATTATTTGTCAGAAAAATCGCTGGGGAGTCGGAAAAATCGTCTCGGGGGTCCCATCCGGGGGGGCTGGCCTAAGTCGGGTGGGGGGCAGATCCCCAGACCCCCTGTTACATGTATGCCAGCACCATTCGTTTAGCGATCGACCGGAATATTCAGCTGGCATTTTCCGTTCTCAGAGCAATTTAAAATTTTTAACCCGACTTGAAAAAATGCCTGTTCTGGTTCCAGCCGTCAAAATATTTTGATTCCCCGGTCGATGGCTACAAATGCTACCCATACCCTTAGCCATGGGTGCCCATACCTTAAATCATGTTAAATGCCTGACTAAATTACTTTGATCACTGTTTCTGCAAATAAGTGTGGTGTCTGCACTTACCCATTTGGTCGGAAGTGCACTTGCAAGTGCGCCGTGCAGTCGTAACCGACCTTGATTGTAGGATCGGTTAAACTTTTGGGAGCTCGCTTTGTCCCGTGAGGTTGATACTGTCCACTTCTATGGCAGATGCGAAAAATCTGCTGGGTTGTTTTTTTACCGTACCCTGTATATTGCATCGTCGATCAATTAAGACACGCAGAGTACTTGCATTAACAGGAAAAATGGAATATTTGACTGTTGATACAAAATCAATTGTATTTATTTATCGATAGGTATCGCACTAACTGCTGATGCTGAAAAATTACCCAATGATAACAATAACCCAATCATGAAACACTAATGTCAGCTCACTATTTTAGATTAAAATACTTACCGCACAATCCGCACTTCTTTCCGGAGCCTTTTAGTGGTTTCCTGCTCAACTTCAGTTGTTCGTGTTCTTCTGGGTGCTGTTTATTCCGATGTTTCAACAGCCCGCTTCTGTACGCATAACTCAGACCACATAATTCACATTGATACTGCTTTTTACGCCCCTCTTCATTGTTCGCCATGATCTAGTCTGCAATTTTACTGCAAACAACACTGCCAAGAAAGCAAAGACAATTTTCGTCACTCTTGCCCTTGCTTGCAGACGCAGCGCAGCGAAATAATCGATTGTGCCGCGGACTTGATTGTGGCGGATATTACAGAAGCGTTGAATTTTGAATTATCCGCCACCGTGGCGGATAATAGTTGGATATATACGCGCAAGTAAGAAAGCTTAGGTTATGCCAGCTGTGAAAATTGCAAAAATTGGCAAAAATTGTGTGTTTTCGTCGTTAGCAGATCTATTAGCGAAAGAAAAACCCTGTATTTTCTTGAACAGGTGCGGCGAGCTACCTATTGCAGAAGCTTTTACTCAGTAAACAAATCAGTAAATTACCGAGTACCGAGTTTACCGAATTTTTTTCTAATTGAGTAATTCAAAATTGAAACTCGGTATTCAGCAAGTAAAATTGAGAAAAGTTTTTACCGGTAAGTAAAAGTACTTACTTTAATTCAAAATAACTAAGTACCGAGTAACTTTTACTCAGTAAATTTACTGGGAACAACACTGCATACCATGCTCCCTTAAGCAGGCTTAAGTGGCTCTGTTCAAATACTAGATTTCAATTTACCCATGTGTGGGGGCAGCAATGCCAGTTTTAACGTTGTTGCTTAATACAAATAATGTGTCAGCTGTTCGGGGTTTGACAAACTGAAGTTATTGTGAATTCATGAATCAGATTTCGACCAAATCGGTCTAACAAAGAAACCCTGGGTATAAATTGAATACATTCTTTCCGCATCAATGCGAGCTCACAGGCATGCTGCAATTGTCAGTAGGTTTGGATGCAACTGAGAGATCACTCAAGCTGTCTGAAATAATGTGTTTGGTCTGCTATATGGAGCTCCACCTGATCGTGCTCTCCATGCTCTGTTCAAGTGCTGCCTCAGCCAGCAACTCCCTTTTACTGCCTGCTGACGATTTCGGACGACAACTTGCAACGCTTGAAAATGACAAGTTCTGCGAACTACTGTTATTTTACTATAGTATAGTAAAACAAAAATTAGTAATACTAGTGGTATTTTACTAGTAGTAAAATAATAGTAAAAAGTAAAATTAAGAGGCAATAGTAAAATAAAAATTAAATTTAATTAACAAAGACCGTCAATAGTAAAATGAAAATTTTACTACTATTTTACTAGTTTTTGGTGAATTCCAGCTGAATTCTAGGTTAATTTTGCAATAAAAGATGTTTGAGCCCACTTTTGTCAGTCGAATTTCACACACTTTTGTCTCTGAAGTTCTTGAAAACCTCGTATCATGATCAAATTTAGCAACTATTTTGCACCAACCATAATTATTCATAGAATCTTGGCATCGTTGATGCAAAATTGCCCCTAATCACTAGTAAAATCGTAGTAAAATAGTAGTAAAATGAGTAAAAATATTAGTAAAACAAAAATTAGTAAAATCGGAGCTGCTTGGTAGTAAAACAAAATTAAAAATTAAATTGAAGAGCTGAATTTGTAGTAAATTTAGTAAATAGTAAAATAAAAATCCACTAGTAAAATGACAAGTTCTGCGAACCCCCTACTCAATCGCTAATCAATGTGTACGGGGGAATCGCCAATAACATCCGACGGAGTGACGTCTCAGAACGAAACCAGATGTCGAAGGTGGATTGGTCAAACGTGCTGTCCCCAGCCCCCACAGCCATCGCCATTATGGGCATTCTGTTACTGGTGACAGCTACGAGAGACGTGAGCCTGGCCGACCAACCCCCGCAGGGAGGGTGGAAGTACTGCACGTGAGACATCCTGGCTCTCTCCGAGCCTCTCTACTACAGACCTCCGATGAGGCCTACCAGGCTCTGCTCAGTGCGCACAACAACATGGACCGGATCAGACTGCGGACTGGGAACGTGTCCATCTACTTTAAGCAGATCAGCAAGCTGATTGTGAAGGTAGGAACACGTTCTGCACCTAAACCATCTTCAGCTGGTCAGTGCTAGTGGCGTATCCAGGATTATGCATAGGGTGGGGATTTAAAATTAGCAAAATTAGCCTTAAAAATCCGTTTAAAAGGCATTCCAGGCATAAAATTAAGAGAAATTGCATGTTTTGTAGTTTAAAGTGCTCTGGTTTCCGGTTTTGATTTAAGCAGGTGTCTGAAATGGACACATTTCTTTTCGCTGTGCAATGTAGTTTCCGCAAACCCGCATACCATATATGGTAGTGGTGTAGTACAGCGCTTTTTAGCTGTACTTGAGCCAAAATCAGCAATTTTTGAGCGTTTTTTAGTGCCCAAGACCCCTTCTTAGAATTTCGGGTCAGACCCACGGCTGGCGCCAGACCCCCATCTCCCTCTCTTCTTCAGCAGATGATCTGTTGCATGTACTGTATGAGTAGCATACATGTAACAGCTCCGGGCCGACCTGGGGGGGGGGTTTCCTCAGGTACGAGGTCGAGGGGGGTTTCGTCCATAGGGGGGGTGCAAAATTTCAAAACGCTCCAAAACGCCTGGAAATGCGTTTTTAGCACGTTTTTTCAATAAGGACGCTAAAAATCGCTATGTTGGGGTTCACACCAGGGCTGTTTATTTTCCGGAAAAAATTCAAGCCGGTTTTTTTCAGTTTTTTTTTCAGTTTTTTTCCGTTTTTTTTTTTCCAAAAGTTATTTTCCGAGATGATAGAAAAAATTTTAACAATCGCTTTTATTGCAGAAGTCAACGAAATAGTGGGAGTTTTATTACGAAACGCACAATTTTCATCTTTTAGAGTAGTAATTTGATTTTAAAAACAATAAAAATACAATAATATAAATTGCCTGAAAATGGTACAGATATTTTTTGCCAAAAACAGCTTAGTTATGCCCAGGAAATGCTTGTAAGGCTTCTATTAACGTAAATCCAAAGCATTTGAAGCGAATTTAACCAGTTATTGTGCCTATTTCCTGAAAAACTTACTTGAGTTTTTTCCGCATTTTAGTTTTTTTCCGAGTCCCTAGGAAAAAAAACCCTTTTTTTCGGAAAAAAACGAAAAAAACGAGGAAAAAAACCGACCCAACAGCCCTGGTTCACTTCACACCACGCATAAATTCGAGACAGTGCCGGATTTACCCAACGCCAAAGGTTATTGAACAGACTTTAGTACGCGACGGCTATAAATTTCCATCTAGGCATAGTCAGATTGAATGGGCAATAGCGCCAGGAGTCGGTTTTCTCGTCGTATTCTTCGATTGTACGGCTGAAGGGATAGAGACCACGATTTGTACTATTCTTGTTGGAGAACACTTGGTATAGAGGCACGTGGACGCCTCCGAGTGCAAACAGAGCTCCGTTAAAAGAGACCAGTGCGAATCTTTTTCGCGGCTCCTTCATGTCAGCCATCGGGCGCCATTTAGCTGTTGCTGGCTCGTAGCTGCTGCAGTGGGAATACTGGTACGCCGCAGTGTATGTGTGTATGCTACCGCCGCAAAGCACAATCCGTTCTTTCCATGCCACCAAGCCGAAGTCGGTCAATTCGTCAACTGGCCTATCTAAAGTTTGCCGGAAGTGTGGCAGCGGCAGCCATTTCCATCTCGGTTCTGGCTCGCTCACCAGTTCGGTGAGGTTGATCGACTCAAAGACCAATCTAACCGGTATTAGACTGGACAGCGTACAGATAATAAAGTGAAACCTTCCTGACAAGTGTACTTACTTACTACACTTAGTTTGGTTAGAGCTGAAAAGCTGAAAGTTGATTGTTGATTTTCCGATATTAGAGGACGTGTGAACCGGGAGTGAAAACACAGAGATCCTGGTTGAATTACTAATCAACTAAAGCTGGAGACAACCAAATTATCTGTACGCACAGTTTAGGCATGCCTCGGTAATCGCTCATCTTGTACAAGATACCATTGAGTACAACTGAGTTTGTGTCATACGTACCTGAAACTATGATCTCAAGTCTATCAGCAAAGACTAACGGCGGAGAGTGCTGAATACAGTAAACGGGGACACTAATTGGCATTTATTTAGGATTCTGGCCAACAAAAAGGAAATCCAAATAGTGTACCCGGGTAGACCTATTTAGTAGTGACTACTAACTACTAGAGTGCGAACAATACCTAAAAAACCCAATACCCCAATACCCAATACCCAATACCAATACCTGAGACCCCCAATACCCCAATACCCAATACCCAATACTTGAGGAGCTGGGCCAAAAATTACATTTCACTGGACAGGTACATTCCAGTGAAGTACACAAGATTTTTTGGCACTGCAATTAAAATTTTTAAGAGGCCTGGTTGGGCCGCTGCCCAAGTAGGGCGAGAAAATTTGAAAACTTAGCCTTTCAGAAAGCATTTAGAAGCCATTTTTTGGCGTAAAATTAGCAGAAATCAACAGTTTTGGTACTTATTGTTTTGCAATTCAGTCGTGTTTCTTCCGGTGAATTTTTTCCTAACTCTGCCGGACATTGTGCACCACCGCAATATCTATGGGTACTGTACTGGTACATTATGGTGACATTTCTAATGGCATTTTTATTTTAGATAAGAACAGAGAATTTAACGACTGGTGTAGCACTTAGAAAAGCTTGCACTTTAGCAAATTCTATGAACGTTTAGTTGATTAGGCCGTCCATAAACGTTGTCGTTCCAGAGGGAGGTCGGCTGAAATGCGACGACAGACCACACACCAGGAGGGGAGGGGGTCAGCAAAAAACGACGTCGCATTTTTCGGAATTTTAGGGAATTTCGATTGTATTACTTTCAATTTAAGTACATTCTGTGAGAGGTTTCTACATACAGAAAAGCTTTCCAGAGTGGTTGTAGGGATTTATTCAATTGATTACGCAGTATGGTAAGTAGAAAACAGGACAGTACTGTATGTACTGCACTTTTATCGGGAGAGGCGTAAACCAAAAACGACGTCGCCTTAGGGGGAGGGGTCCCCAAGAAAGGACGCAAGGCGATTTTGGGAGAGGGGGGAGAGGAAAAATCGTGATTTTGGAACGATCGTTTATGGACGGCTCCTTAACGCGAAAACAGCTTCCTACACCGAATTATCGATCAACTTTTTCGATTTTTTCAGATCATTTTTCAGGTCAACATCGATTTTTCTCTATTTTTACCTGTCCCAATTAGTATTGGGTATTGGGGGGTAAAAACCCCAATACCCAATACCCAATACCCAATACCTGGAAAACACCCCAATACACCCAATACCCAATACCCAATACCAGTTCGCACTCTACTAACTACTAACCACTAACTACTAATTTTTAGGGTTTTATTACGTCATCAAGACTACAAATTGACTACGACTACATATTCAGATTTAGTGACTACAAATTGACTACAAAATACCTTTTGAATTTGTGAATTAGTAGTCAGCAATTTCTGGAATTTATTTGGTTATACATATTATGCACATTAACCATTTCAAACGGAAATGGTGCCATTTTATCAGTGGGTTTTTGTTAATTGAGCTTTTTCACTAGTTTTGGCAACTTTTTTCGTCATTCAAAAGCAATTTTCCTGTTATTTTTTCGAATATTTATTGAATTTGTGACCGTTTGTAAACAAAGCAAAGTGCACGTTTGTTAATTTCCTGGTAAACAAAATATTATACAGGGTGTGCCAAAAAAAAACAACCCAGCAGATTTTTCGCTGTAGCAACCGCAAATCTCAACCGATTTGAATGAATCCTTTTTTAAATGAAAGATAAATAAATTCTTGAAAGACTGATGCAACGTTTATTAATGTACTCTGCTTAGTTCCTGAGATATTCACTCTCAAAGTCAAAACTGTGATTTTGGCAGTGAACAAGAGGGAATTTTTCTTTTTCTGCTGCACTTTGTAATAAAACGGATTCCTGCTACTGTTGAGGGCTATTGGAGGCTTTACTGGTGACACAGAAACTCGGTTCACTTCAGCAGTAAAGTGTCATTAGCCCCCAGCAGTAGGAATCTGCTTTATTATGAAGTGCAACGGAATCGCTCTTGTTCTTTGCCAAAATCTGTTTCGAGTTTGAGGGCAAATATCTCAAGAACTAAGCAGTGAATCTCAATGAAAATTGCAGCAATCTTTGAAGAATTTATCAATCTTTCATTCAAAAAAGGATTCATTCAAATCGGTTAAGATTCATGGTTGCAAAAGTAAAAAATCTGCTGGGTTGTGTTTATCACTCTTGTTCACTGCCAAAATCTCTGTTTTGACTTTGAGGGCAAATATCTCAGGAACTAAGCAGGCTATCTAAATAAGCGATTCATCAGTCTTTCAAGAATTTATTTATCTTTTATTTAAAAAAGATTCATTCAAATCGGTTGCGATTTGCGGTTGCTACAGCGAAAAATCTGCTGGGTTGTTTTTTTTTGGCACACCCTGTACATTATTCGTAGCGCAAAGTACTCTTAGCATTTCATAATGCGAGTACATACATTGTATGTATGCATCATACATGTAACAGGTCATCCGCCGAAGGGGGGAGGGGGATTGGGGGGGTCTGGCGCCGGCCGGGGGGGTCTGAGCCAAAATTTTGAATTTCGGGCACTAAAAAACGCTCAAAAATCGAAAAAATCGCGATTTTTGGGCAAAAAATCGTCAAAAATCGCTAATTTGGGCTGAAATACAGCTAACAAGTGCTGTTTTGCAGGCGATTTTGGCAATTTTTGTGTCTGAAATTGCAAAAAATTGCAAAAATTTGCTCAAAAAATTACTTGCCAGAAAAGTCGGAGGGGGGGGGTCGGAAAAATCATCTCGGGGGGGGGGGGTCCCCGATGGGGGGGGGAGGGTCTGGCCTATTTCGGATGGGGGGCAGACCCCACAGACTCCCCCCATGTTACATGAATGGTATGCATATGAAAAGTGATGATTTTGGACAAGCATGCAAATGCCAAAACTAGTGTAAAAATCGGATGACTAACCCAAAAAGGGCGTAGTGGTGTTCTTGTAGGTCCAGGTATTGGTGTCTAGATCGAATGTGGCGCAGACTTTTGTAGGTGCACCGGCGCACACAAAAAGCCGCCGCCCAACTGCTGTCTGCACGGCTCCAGTGCACTTTGCCCTCATCTGAGTCATGTTGGCGGCTGGCACTCGAGTCCAGGTGTCGGGGTCAACGACGTCAGTGCGCCAGAGCCCAGCCACACTGTCCAGTGAACCGATAACCAAGACAGAATTGGACAGTACGGCTGCGAATGAGCATCTTGATGGCTGTAGAGATCAGTGGCGTATCCAGGATAACAAAGAAAAGCGCCCTATGTTATTTGTTATTCTGTAAAGTACGTGTCTGAGTCTAAGTTCTGGTTGTGGTTCAGCAGGATAGGGTACATTGAAGTCAGACAGCCCGCCCGGTAGGTAGTCCAACTCCCCTGGAGCGACGTCGCTTATTTTAAGTAAGTAATTTTTATTCAAAATAAACGGAACACAAATGCCCAAGACTGAGACCAAACAGATAGGGATGGCGATGGGCCGCTAAACGGCCACTAACACCCTACCCCGATAAAATCTACTAAAATCGGTATTACAGAGAGCGTTGCGGAAGGCGCGTGCAGAGCGCAAATTAACGGTTTCATTTGGTAAGGAGTTCCAAATATTTATTACTCGAACGGCAAAGGAATATTTTCTTATATCAAGCCTGGACTTCGGTCAACACAATTTATACTGGTGGCCACGTGTGTTGAGATTATTAAATTTGAAAAACAATTCAACAGGGAGGTCAATTTGTCCGTGAATTAATTTGTAAACCATTACAAGGTCAGCAACAATTCTTCTTTTTTCTAAAGACTCCAAATTTAGCAATCTTAGCCTTTCGGAATATTCAAAATTCACAAGACCTGGAATTCGGCGAGTAAATAATCTCTGTACTCTTTCAATCAGATCAATGTCCTTAAGTAAATATGGATTCCAGACCTCTGAGGCATATTCTAGCTTAGGACGAACAAAAGTTTTGTACAGTTTGATAAGGAAATCCTTGGTCTTAGTTTCAAAACATTTAAAAATCAGGTTAACCAACCTAAACCCGTTTGCTGGAATTTGATTACAATGGCGCGAAAATTTAAGATCATTAGAGATTAGCACACCAAGATCAGTTATTGTATCAACTGATTGAAGCTGACGACCAAGACATATGAAATTTGTATGAGCATTACCGTAACCAAAATGCAGGACAGCGCATTTTTGTATTGCGACAGATAGCTGCATTCTCTCTGCCCAATGCATCACCCTCTCAAGATCTCGCTGTAAGACAACATTTACTGCGTTTCGAGGAAGGGCAAAGTAGAGTTTGGTGTCATCAGCGTAAAGAGCAAATTTTGACTCAGTAAGCACCGAACTGAGGTCATTTATGTAAATAAGGAACAACAGGGGGCCTAATTTGCTACCTTGAGGAACACCAGAGGTTACAGGAATTGAGGAAGAAACTGCGTTATCTACCGATACATACTGTAAGCGATTTGACAAGTAAGCCTCAATCCACTTCAGTAATTTTCCTCTGATACCAATATTGTGCAGTTTAGACATAAGTTTTGGATGAGAGACTGTGTCAAATGCTTTAGCAATATCGAGATAAATAACGTCGATTGTTAAAAATTTATCCAAGTTTTGGGTCCATTCATTTAGACAATACAGTAGTTGGGCTACAGTAGAACGGTTTTTCATAAAACCGAACTGCTTAGGGGATATCTTATTGGTAGCAAGAAGGTAATCCATCATTTCATCAAAAATGATGGATTCCATAATTAACTCACTTTTAACAAGTGAACTTATAGGCCGGTAATTTTTGATAGAGGTGCTTGCACCCTTTTTGAAGATTGGGGTAATACGAGCCACTTTCCAGATATCTGGAAGAGTGGCAGTTTCAAAAGATACAGAAAATATTTTCTTTAGAGGAGAAGCAAGAAGAGCAGCAAATTTTTTGAGAACAAATTGTGGGATACAATCAGGACCCTTAGACATCTTTGGAATAATTTTTAATAGGTGTTTAAACACAATATCATCGGACATAAGTATGTCCCGCAGAAATGTTGCATTTTCAACAGCAAACTCCTGCAAGGGTGACCCATCATCCGTTATAAAGACAGAGGCAAAAAAGGCATTAAAAGCAGATGCCTTTTCAGATGGGTCAGTAATGATTGATCCATCATCAGCGACTAGGTTAGGGATATGAGATTTGTTTTTGAATTTGCTCCTAACAAATCTCCAAAAATCGGACTGAGATCCTTGGTTAAGTACAGATTGTTCAGCTCGATACAAATCATAACGTTTGGATCGTCTCGCATCATAGTATGCCGTTAACCAGTTTTGGCGGTTTTCCTCTGATGGGTTTAGTTTGTAAACTCGATGAAGCCTTAATTGTCTGTTGTGTGCATTTCGCGAAGCAGTAGACCATAGGGAGGATTTGGAACGAAATGTACACTTTGGGACAAAGGCTTCGATACCTTGACTCAAAAGCGAATGGAAACACGCCCAAAATTGGTTAACATTGGCACACTGTTCGAAAACAGTAATCCAATCAATATGATACAGATATTCAGAAAACGGCTCGAAATGTAATTTTCGAAAGTTGAGGAAAGAGGTGTCAGTATTAAAAGATTCATGGCTAATCAAAGGCCCAAAATTGGATACAATCTTATTGTGGTCGGAGTTAGCAAAGGGCTCTACAACTTTAGAATTCAATACGAAACTCTCTTCAATACAGAAAACTAGATCTAAGATATTGCCAGACTCATGGATAGGCTTATGGACGGCCCGGGGTGTTTTGCATGTTTAAGGTAGAAACAGGGGCTTCTGCTCTGTTGCAGTGAATTCTTGTATTGAAATTTGGTCTGTGAGAGCCTAGACATCTTTCGAAGCCTTCGGTAATAAGGTCAGATCAGCATTAATGGTTGGTTAAAAACAGTTTCCATGACCTAAAACACACGCGCGCGGTCGCAGAATCCTTAGTTCATGAACGAAAAGTTGAGCTTAGTTCAACTCACCTTAGTTCACGGTTAGTTCTTAGTTCTTACAGTCAGGAACTTAACGCCGTTTATGGTACCGACACCATATAAGGTACCGGCATCATATATGGTACCGTCACCATATATGGTACCCCACCTTCGGGGCCTGTGGTGGTACCGTATGTGGTACCCCACCTTCGGGGCCTGTGGTGGTGCCATATATGGCACCCCCACGTTCGAGGCCTGTGGTGGTACCATATATGGTACCCCTACCTTCGCATTGGTACCGGCACCGGTACCATATATGGTACCCCACCTTCGGGGCCTGTGGTGGTACCATATATGGTACTGGTACCATATATGGTGCCAGTACCATATATGGTACCCCTACCTTCGCATTGGTACCGGTACCGGCATCATATATGGAACCGACACCATATATGGTACCCCACCTTCGGGGCCTGTGGTGGAACCGTCTATGGTGCCCCACCTTCGGGGCCTGTGGTGGAACCGTCTATGGTACCCCACCTTCCGGGCCTGTGGTGGCACCGTATATGGTACTGGTACCATATATGGTGCCAGTACCATATATGGTACCCCACGTTCGAGGCCTGTGATGGCACCATATATGGTACCCCTACCTTCGCATTGGTACCGGTACCGGCATCATATATGGTACCGTCACCATATATGGTACCCCACCTTCGGGGCCTGTGGTGGAACCGTCTATGGTACCCCACCTTCGGGGCCTGTGGTGGAACCGTCTATGGTACCCCACCTTCCGGGCCAGTGGTGGCACCATATATGGTACTGGTACCATATATGGTGCCAGTACCATATGTGGTACCCCCACGTTCGAGGCCTGTGGTGGTACCATATATGGTACCCCTACCTTCGCATTGGTACCGGTACCAGTACCATATATGGAACCCCACCTTCGGGGCCTGTGGTGGTGCCATATATGGTACTGGTACCATATATGGTGCCAGTACCATATATGGTACCCCTACCTTCGCATTGGTACCGGTACCGGCATCATATATGGAACCGACACCATATATGGTACCCCACCTTCGGGGCCTGTGGTGGAACCGTCTATGCTACCCCACCTTCCGGGCCTGTGGTGGCACCCTATGTGGTACCCCCACGTTCGAGGCCTGTGGTGGTACCATATATGGTACCCCTACCTTCGCATTGGTACCGGTACCAGTACCATATATGGAACCCCACCTTCGGGGCCTGTGGTGGTGCCATATATGGTACTGGTACCATATATGGTGCCAGTACCATATATGGTACCCCTACCTTCGCATTGGTATCGGTACCGGCATCATATATGGAACTGACACCATATATGGTACCCCACCTTCGGGGCCTGTGGTGGAACCGTCTATGGTACCCCACCTTCCGGGCCTGTGGTGGCACCATATATGGTACCCCCACGTTCGAGGCCTGTGGTGGTACCATATATGGTACCCCTACCTTCGCATTGGTACCGGTACCGGTACCATAAATGGAACCCCACCTTCGGGGCCTGTGGTGGTACCATATATGGTACCCCACCTTCGGGGCCTGTGGTGGAACCGTCTATGGTACCCCACCTTCCGGGCCTGTGGTGGCACCATATATGGTACCCCCATGTTCGAGGCCTGTGGTGGTACCATATATGGTACCCCTACCTTCGCATTGGTACCGGTACCGGTACCATAAATGGAACCCCACCTTCGGGGCCTGTGGTGGTACCATATATGGTACCCCACGTTCGAGGCCTGTGGTGGTACCATATATGGTACCCCTACCTTCGCATTGGTACCGGTACCAGTACCATATATGGAACCCCACCTTCGGGGCCTGTGGTGGTACCATATATGGTACTGGTACCATATATGGTGCCAGTACCATATATGGTACCCCTACCTTCGCATTGGTACCGGTACCGGCATCATATATGGAACCGACACCATATATGGTACCCCACCTTCGGGGCCTGTGGTGGAACCGTCTATGGTACCCCACCTTCGGGGCCTGTGGTGGAACCGTCTATGGTACCCCACCTTCCGGGCCTGTGGTGGCACCATATATGGTACCCCCACGTTCGAGGCCTGTGGTGGTACCATATATGGTACCCCTACCTTCGCATTGGTACCGGCACCGGTACCATATATGGAACCCCACCTTCGGGGCCTGTGGTGGTACCATATATGGTACCCCTACCTTCGCATTGGTACCGGTACCGGCATCATATATGGCACCATCACCATATATGGTACCCCACCTTCGGGGCCTGTGGTGGAACCGTCTATGGTACCCCACCTTCCGGGCCTGTGGTGGTACCATATATGGTACTGGTACCATATATGATACCCCTACCTTCGCATTGGCACCGGTACCGGTACCATATATGGTACCACTCCATTCAGACTTCATACCATATATGGTACCGGCACCCATGGTCATGGGTAGGGCACCTTCGGGGCCTGTGGTGGTGCCATGTATGGTACCGGCAACATCTAGGGTACCCCTACCCTAGGTACCAGTACCATATATATGGTGTCAGTACCATAAACGGCCTTAAGTGCCTGACTGTCTTAGTTGACAAGTGTGAACGCATCTGAACTAAAAACTAAGGCCGTTAGTTCTTAGTTCTTAGTTCACGGCAGTGTGAACCGCGCCTTTAGTAGTAACTAAAAAATAGGTCTAGGCGAGCTGGCTATATGCGCTCTAGAAAAAAGGCGGTACTTGGAGATCCTCCACGGATGAAACTCTTCAGATCAAGGTTGAATACCAATTTCTGATGTTATTCAATACATCTACCATATTTTAGTCTTTGTTGTGTTGGATTATCATAGAATTGGTTTTAATTTGCGAGTGTCCACTGCTGGTGAATAATGAGCATTGGCGGAGATAAAATGCAGAGAGCGTTTCAGACGGCGCTGGTTGGTGGGGGGGGCGCAGTTTATCCTGTTGTTTTGTCACTGGCAATTGGTCGATTCATTGCAATAAGCAGCCATTTTTCGTTTACGAAACGTTTATGTTGCATCGGTTGTATGGCGGTATTATTGCGCTGTCATATTTAACCACAGTGAAAATAGCTCATAAAAAAATAAAAAATGGCACATTTTTTATATGTTCGCTATGTTTGACACATTTTTTTTCTCACTATGAAAAAACAATGGCGGAAAATAGCGCGGCTAGTATTCTTAATTCACGAAGACCGGCCTGGAGCGTGTTTTATATGGTAGCTCACGTTCTGCTAATTTGAAATGGATTTCGATTCAGCCAACGCTCTTTTCACAGATTACAAGTGTAAGTAGAATGCGCTTTAGTATGCACCCGACACACACTGGATACGCCACTGATAGAGATGCCCATTTAGGAGAAATTCGCTTCACTGGTCTTCGTTCTTCAATCAGGTATACTACCTCAGCAAATTTGGATTTGCTGAAAGTAAAATTGTTTTCAGACTGTCTGTCTAATAAAAGGGTTTGCTACTTACCATACGTATGCACAAGGTGGCCAGTATTATACTGAGGTGCACAAAAACTTTAAGATTATGTTTTATTATGTTCTATAGAATATTATACACACTCTTGGGATTATTTATGATTTATCAATCGTTTAGTTATGCTATGCCACGGGAGCCGCGTCGTTGGCTCAGTGGGTAGCTTGTTGCCTCTGAGTCACGGCGGCCCCTGCATCCCTAGCGGTTGTAGTGGTTCATCCTCTCGGCGCGGCAAGTTTCTTGCTGCAAAGAGTTGGTCGTCGGCACAACGCTCCACCCAGGCCACCGAAAGCTGGTTACAGCGAGTAGATAAAATGGGAACCAACTGGATCTGCCATTGCACCGAAGCCGCTCCTAGAGCATGCCAACTTGGAGAAAGATCAATTGACGTCAAGTGCTGGCTGAGACGATACAACAAGGCCAATACTGGTTTAGTTCCTCCGGCCGGGCGGCAGTGGACGCTGTCAGCACTACGACCTCAAAGCGCCAGGCGCTCTCTTAGTGCCTGGCGCCCAACAGCTTGGCATGAGTGGCTCGGCAGTGAAAGAAGGGCAAACGTCCGAGATGACGATAACAAGGGGTAACGAAATGGACCGTGCAGGTCTGTTCGTAGGGCTGTACATCGTATGGCCCCCCGCCAGATCGGATCGGATCGGATCGCTATGCCACGGAGGTGGCGCAACGGACCGCTTTATAGGTCTGAGCGTAGGGCCGTAAGGTCCCCCGCACAATTGGATCGGATTGTGAACTTACTGTGTATGTGGCAAGCCAAACGTACAAATTATATGTGTAAAAGTTTGGTTTGTGCACCTGGCTTTTGAGCCAATACTGAGAAATTCAAGATTATGTGAAATTGGGTAATTTCAAAAACAAAAGATAGTGCATGAAATGAAATTAAGACTCAGTCTCTGAACAGATCGAGTCTTGGTATTCAGACCGAAAAATGAAAGTTTGGCGTAGATGGCTCAAAGTTGGAGGACTAGTACGTCTCGATAGGTTATATAATCACCGCAAAGGATATTCCGATGCGACATTCCACGCTTCGAGATATGGCCCTCTGAAAATTGGACCACTCAGCTATGGGCCCGAAATTTCAAAATAGAATTTCTAGTGCACTAATCAGAGTTGGGACATATAAATTACGGGTTTTGAGGTAAATTGTAGACTGTTTTAAGAATCAATGATCGAATTCCATTTTTGAGGAAAAAATGTTTTTCGACCTCATTTGGGGCCCCCTAGCTCGTCTGGAACCCCGTTAACCATACATGTAACAGCTCCGGGCCGACCAGGGGGGAGGGGGGTAGGGGGGGGGGTTTCCTCAGGTGGGGTGTCGAGGGGGGCGGTTTCGCCCCGTGGGGGGTCCGAAATTTCAAAAAGCTCCAAAACGCTTGGAAATGCGTTTTTAGCACGTTTTCTCCAGTAAGGAGGCTAAAAATCGTTATTTTAAGGTGCCAAATAGCGTTTCAGAGTTAAAAATAAGCAAAAAATTACAAGTTTTAGTAGTTTGAAGTGGCCTGGTTGGGCTTCTGCCCGACCAGGGCGACAAAATTTTGAAAATTTAGCATTCAAAAACGCATTTAAAAGGCAGTCTGAGCGATTTCTGAGCCACTTTGTTATTAGGTCCCTCAACTTGCTCGGGGGGGGGGGGGTGAGGGGGGTTTGGCCTTTTCAGCAGGGGGGTAATCCCCCCAAACCCCCTAGTACATGTATGCCGTTAACAGTACATTTTATTTCAGAATATTGTAGCGCTATCTATTCCCTACAATTACTGTATAAAAACATTGGTTGAACTGTTAAGCATTCTTTTGAAAAATAGCTTCAAACATGAAAAGTCAACAAAATCCATGACAACAAACTGCATATTTTCGGCACTGTCGCGGTTTAGGGATCTTTTCAAAGTTTAGCTATACTCTTCCCTCTTGGTATACAGTTTACAAGAACTGTCTGTATACTATTTTACTTTGGCTGACTTTTGGCTACTAGTTTACTTTAGATGACTAATGCATCTGTTTTACTTCAGCTGCCTTATTGGTCGTCGCCCGCCGATTTCTTCGCAACCGAATTCGACGCCCAACCGTGGGAACTGCCGCGAAGGCCGCCTAGTTTATTACAGGTGACTTATGGTTTCTGTTTAACTTTAGATGATTAATCGACCTGTTTTACTTTAAGTTGCAGGTCTATGTTTCCAAATTAACAGCAGATGAATGACTTTAGCAGGGTTCGTGCGGGACCTGGAAAGTCAGGGAGTCATGGAAAAGTCAGGGAATTTAAAAAAGTCAGGGAATCAGGGAAAAATCAGGGAAATTGGTGTGTGGTCAATGAAAATTTTGATAGCAACAGAAACATCTCGCCGCTAAATGGTCGTGTCAAAACTTTAACACAACACCCTTTTGAAAATCGGTCTTCTGACTTTATACAGTACAAACTGCGAACCAAGTACCATTTTCCGCTAATCAACAAAATTAGCGTACTTTTGCAAACCAGCACGGTTTTTGCGACCTGTTTGCAGACCTCAGCGATGTTTGCGAACTTTTGCGAGCCCTTGCGACCTCTTGCCGAACCAAGCTATTACATAATCAAAACAGCTGCACTGGGTGTAGGGATTAGCCGCAATTGTGCTTGCTAAGACTGTGTAATTGGCCTGCCCGTCCGTTCTCCTGGTCAGGTTTGGTTTTGTGTACGATGGCGTCTACTCTTCGCCCTGGCCAACACTTGCTTTTACATGTTCGCGAAAAAATCTGGAACCTGTTCTCCTGCAAACAGAAGACAACCGATGACATCATATCCATCCTCAGAGAACAAGACAGACTGGTGGTCACTCGAAGAGGTGTGCGCCGATGCATTGTGCGCAGACAAGCACGGAGCCACTGTCACACTAAACTGCGCGTTCGAGAAGGTCCAGCAATCTCAGATGCTGCCCTTGATTTGATGAGTGCAAAGATTTCGGAGTCAAAAGGCGTAGTCACGGCGGCAGAGTTACAGCAACACCTGTTTACAGTGCTGGAAATTCGGCTGTCTCTGTCATCAATCAACCGGGCCAGACGTTATTTGGGATTCATTCCGACACATGTCAAGTATTGTCAGGTAACCATTCAGACATTTAGGTTTCATGACCTCTTAGATACTGTAGTATACTGTAGGTTGTGAGAGAGGAAAACAAATTGAAGCGTCTGGAGTTTGTCAAGTGGTTTCTAAGGCATAATCCATGCGCTCTGAGAATGGTCTTCACAGATGAGTGCTCAGTCCAGTTGGGCGGCTATCGCAACAAGATCTACAAACATGTGTTGGGGTCAAAGTATCAAACATTGAGATCGCGTCCAAAACACCCACTAAAAGTAATGGTTTGGGCCGGAATTTCCTGGAACGGGGCAGTCGATTTGCAAATAATTGGTAGCAAACGTAATAAAGTGACTGGAAAAATGAAAGGTACTGTAGATTCTGAGGGATACAAACAGATTTTGAGAAATTTTCTTAAGTCAGTTGCAGAGTTATACCCTAGCGGCGATTATGTCTTAGTAGCTGACAGTGCCCCGTGTCACAGAAGTGTTTCTGTTATGAAATTTTGTCAAGAAAACAAGATTCCGTATGACAAAAATTTCTGGCCTCCAGAGTCGCCAGATTTAAATTGCATTGAGATTGTGTGGCATGAGCTGAAATTATATCTGCGCAATGTGTACCAACCTAGAAATAAGCAGGAATTGTTAGCTGGAATAAAATATTTCTGGGCTAATAGAATGACTGTTGAGAAATGCAGGCGCTACATTACTCATATGTTTAAGGTATGTCCTCAGGTTGTAGAAAATAATGGTGGTCCGACTTTGTACTAACTAACTTGTGTGTTGACGGGTATTCATCTCTGACATTTGTGCGTTTGCCCAGTAAATTATTTATGTAATATTTGTCCTTCTTTAGCAGAGTTCTGGTGGCCGGCGGCAGCTAATTAGAAACTCCACAGGGGAGCAATAAAAGTGCCGCCTTTTGTGACGTTTACCGACGCACATAAAGACTAACACAATTAGCGCAGCCGGCACTAAGCGGCAGAAGCAGAAGATTCCCATTGATTATTCAAAGTGGGCTTTTGGTAGTCTGCTTCACACATGGTTTCCATATGGGGCTTAGGGTTGAACAGGAGCCATTTCAGTGCTTTTCTTCAGTAGAAGCATGTCTACTTGCCGCCCTACCCGCGTAATACATGATCGCTATGTTTGTGTATTTACTTTCCAGCGGAAAACCGCTACTTAGTGCTGGAGTCAAAAGTCGTTCTTCCCTCTTCTAAATCGCTAGCTGTTGGTACCAATTTCCAGTTTGAGTGGCCCGATACTGGTCTGGTAGGAGCGCAAATCTTAGGAACCGGGAAAACCATCGCGGAACTGGATGAACTCGGCCGCGAGAAAGCAGAGAACCCACCAGCTCCGCGTCAAGAAGCTATCGAAGGTTCAGATGAGGGACAGGAGAAACAAACAGATCCACCACCGACCAGTCAAGAAGCTGTGGAAGGTTCAGACAAGGGACAGGAGAACCAACCGGCTCAGTCACTGAAACGACAAGAGAAAGGGCCGCCACCAAAGCGTCAAGGGAAGCCGTCGAAAAAGCGAAGGAAGGTAAAGAGTCCCACTGCTTCCACACTTCAACACAGACACTCGGAGAGTCCTCCAATTTCTCTTGATGTTGCTTCGGCCCACCGTGACAGAAACAGTGCTTGTCTGGCGGCCGTAGAAAACCTGCAAGCTTTCCATGCTGCTGCGTCTATGGCCATAACCGCACCTTCTGTAGCTACACTGCTCAAGAACGGAATTCTGGCGTCGAACTCAATCGATCATGACTATCGACCGCAATTAGGTAAGCCTAAGCCTACTGTACTGTATGTTTGTAGTATAAATCTCTTTCATCAGGTAAGAATTTGGACAATGTAAACAAAGTAATTTTAGACATGATGCAAAGTGCTAATAAAGTCGCGGGACCGTCCAATAATCCACACGATTCGTTGAAGCAGCCATCAGCGCCGGTGACAGACATGCCAGAGTCATCAGCGTATCTGCAACAGTTGATCTTGAAGGAGCTCACTCGGTGTGGGGATGGAATTGTCGAGTGCAAGGAGCACATCAAGCGCTGCGCCGATGGCATTGAGAGAGGCAATGCTCTTACTGCTGAATTTCTGATGCAAACGCCTCAAAGTCCAGCGTTAGGAGACAGTACAGTTTCAAAAAGTTCTAGAAACTTCGATCAGTCTACTGTGGTAGGGACGCCTAGCCGCAATGTTGAGCAGAGCGTTTTGAGCGAGCAGCAAATTACTGAGTGTCAAGTAAAGGCCGACAATAAACGCCCAAAGTTGCTGCTGTATTTGATTGAGGCTCTGTTTGGCCCAGAGCAATTGTCTGGCTGTACCATAGCCGGTCCGGCTAAACGGGTCTTTGCTGATAGGATTAGCCAGGTGTCTAGCAAATTAGACCCGGCGAAGGTCAAGTATTGTGAAGAGATTGTTTACCGGTTGATCCCTTTTACTGCGCATGAACGTGCCGACACTGAGACAGAGTCTGTAGGTATGCAGAATAAGATTAAGGCAGCCGTTCGCAGAGATACTGATGCTAGCCTTAGAAAGAAGTACTGTAAACTTCCTGAATCATAAGTTCGCTTTGTCTTAAGAGAAGCATTGCATTTTGTTCTTTGCCTGTGGTGTGTGTTGCTTTATAGTAAAATGTGTGTATAATACGATTCAAGAGTAAACATAAATAGGTGGCGTTATTATTGAGCTGAGAAACACGGCCCACTGAAACTTGACACCCTAATAATCCAATAATTGGTCTAAACGGCCGCAAGTCGAGAATTAGGCCAGGGGCCGCGTGGGGAGCTTGCGAACACTTGCATACCTGTCTTAGCGGACTCTTGCGGACGGTTTGCAAACTGATTAAATTACCCAGGCGATTTTTGCGAACAACAGTAGTCTGCCGGCTGCTGTGAGCGCCGCCTGGTTGCAAACTTTTGCGATCTGACTAGGGTTCCGACGATATATCGATATCGATATCGAAAAGTCGATATATCGACCCTTTTTCCAATATCGATATCGATATCGATATCGCGATATTTCGCATCGATATTTTCGATATTTTTGTGTCGGAAACTAGAAAAAACAAAACTTATACCAAGTTTATTTCTCTGGAACAGTAAAAAACAGTTTTTTCTGGACAACTCAGAAACCAATACGTAGTATAGTCTAAACCTAACAGTGGCTCTCAGAAACATGAATTTCTCGGCATTCTCAGCTTTCTGACAGCAACGTCTGCAGCAACATTAAAGAGCTACTCACTCTGCACACTTGAAGGAGGAGGGCAGAAGCAGACATGGGCTAGCATTTCGGCTGACGGGTGGTAAATTCTTAAATCCTGAGGGGTACCGGCAGCTGATGGCTAGTTGAAAGGATGGCAAGCAAAAAGTCCAATTTTTTACTAAAATCAAGTTTTTTTCGCTAATTTGTCATTAAAATAAGTTAACATACGCTATTCTGTGTGAGCTCATTTATACCTAATGAGGGTGGGACATCGGCCTGAGCTGAGGGGGTCAACCTTTTCATTGAATGGCTTCGGAAGGGCAAATACCTTTTCTGTAATTCTCTACTTAATTGATATCAGATCGCTGATTGCATCAGTGCTTGACTGACAAGCAGCGAGAGCAGTTTACTCTTTCAAATTTTCAGATTTTCTTGCATAACTATAAATATCGATATCGATATCGATATCGGTCGATATTGAACTGAAAATATCGATATCGATATCGATATCGAATATCGTCGAATTTTGATATCGTCGGAACACTAGATCTGACCATGTATAAAGATATGGCATTTGCGAACCAATAATTGGCTTCTGCGGAAAATGGTACTTAGATCGCAGTTTGTACTGTATACTACTGCTTAAACCAGAAATTTACCCTCTGAACACCGTTTAAATGCGTTTTACAATGTCAATTTTCAAAAATTTTCTCACATTGGTTGCAGTTTCCTCACCCTGGTTTAGACCTAGTTCCTAACCAAATTTTAGTTTGTAGTTAGTGGTTAATAGTCCAAACTTTCAGGCGTTTCAGTTTGTAGTTAGTGGTTAGTAGTCAATTCAGCCAGCCATCCGAGTTTGTAGTTAGTTGTTAGTAGTCAATTTGTAGTCCTTGTACTGTTATTTTGCTAGTGGATTTTTATTTTACTATTTACTAAATTTACTATAAATTGAGCTCTTCAATTTAATTTTTATTTTTGTTTTACTACCAGGCAGCTCCTGTCACACCTAGTGTGATTTTCTCTTAGTACATACTGTAGTAGTGGGCGGCGCACCAAGCCGGCATTTATCGTAGGTTGTGGTTGCGTTGTCTTGCCAGGAGTACTGGCCTAGTTATTTTACTTACACCTGCGGACCAGCGGTCTGGGCTGGTCTTTTATCTGCAAATAAAACGGGGACCGTGCGTGGCTGTAAGAGGAACCTGCCGCTCAGCTAGAAGGGGTCAAGCGTGCGTCCGTCCAACGCTACATGGTGCCCAGAGCAGGAATCGAACCTGCGTCGTCGCGGACACAACGCGAAGTACTAACCACTACACTATCTGGGCCGGTTGGAGTCGAAGATCTCACCGGTCTGCTTTTGCGGTTTCGTTTGGGTCAGGTCGCAATTCTGAGCGACATTGAAAGAGCGTTTCTTCAACTGTCTGTCAACCCAAAGCAACGCGACTTTGTTAGAGTTATTTGGACAAAAAATTTAGACAACCCCAGTCTCGACAAAAATAACCTGAGAGTCTTCCGGTTTAAGCGCGTCAGCTTTGGGCTGGTTTGCAGTCCGTTTTTGCTAAGTGCCACCATACGCCATCACCTAAAGCGTGCCGATTTAGCATGTGCTAGTTCAAAGATTTTGGCTGACAATATGTACGTAGACAATTTAGTGGTTAGTGTGCCAGACTCGCAAAAAGAGCAAGAAGTGTACTGTCACGCCTAAAAACTGTTCGCACTGGCTGGCATGAATTTACGTGACTGGTTGTCAAATGATACAGTGTTTTTGCAGAGTATCCCGGAAGCTGATCGCTCAGCCGACAGAGTCACTAAATTGCTAGGAATGCGTTGGCACTTAGCTACGGACAGTTTGGAGATCGTGAATTCTGCCGATCTGACAGACAGCCAAGTCACTAAAAGAAAACTAGCATCTCTAGTTTCTTCGGTATTCGACCCGCTTGGTTTAGTCTGCCCGCTGGTAACTCCTGCCAAGCTACTTTTGCAGTCTCTTTGGCAGACTAAGCTAGGTTGGGATGAAACACCTGGTACTGATACCTTTCCCATACAGGTAAACCGAGCGTTACTTCCACTTGCACAGCTGGCAAAGCTACGACTTCCACGAGTTACTGGCCCTGTAGTTTCGGAAGATACGGTACAACTACACTGTTTCACAGACGCTTCTGTCAAGTCATATTGTGCCGTTATCTATTTACGTGTCTAAAAACCCGAAACGGTAACCGTTGATCTAATTTTTGCCAAAAATAGACTAGCTCTGGTCAAAAAACTCACCTTACCCAGGCTAGAACTTATGGGAGTCGTACTGGGCGTCAGGACGCTCAGATTTGTGGCCAAGCAGCTACAAATACCCGTGCAAGAGCAGTACGTATGGTGCGACTCTGAATGCGTGCTAAGTTGGGTGCGCTCAGATCGCGTTCTGCCCAGATGGGTTAGAAACCGGGTGGAGGAAGTAACGCAATCAACAGCAGTCAATTTTCGGTCGGTGCCGGGGAAGGACAACCCGGCCGACATCCCCACAAAACCCGAGAACTACTCGCACATCTCGGAGAACCACTTGTGGTGGAAAGGACCAGCGTGGTTGGCACTGGAGCCCACAGAGTGGCCGGTCAACTCGCGGTTTTCAGATGTTGAGACGCCCACAGAACCCTATGTTGAGTCAGAATTGGTACCAGAAGCACTTAGAATTTTTTCTGTTGTCCAGTCAAAATCAATCGATCTCGATTTAGAACGCTTCTCAAGTGCTACTATACTGTTTAGAGGCAAGGGGGAGGGCCATTTCAGACCCCTCAGTATCCCCCTCTACCTCAGTTTCGTGTTACTCGGCAGCCTCCCTTTCAAACTGTGGGAATTGACTATATGGGCCCGTTGTTTGTAAGCACTGCCACAGGTAAGAGAAAAGTGTGGGTGGCCTTGTGGACATGTGCTGTGGTGCGCGCTGTACACCTAGAACTTGTCCTTGACTGCACAACCGATGAATTTTTAGCAGCCTTCAAGCGGTTCGTCGGTCGACGAGGACTACCTAAGTTCATTCTCTCCGATAATGCAACGCAATTCAAACTAGCAGATGCTTCCTTGTACTTTCTTTGGAACGGCAAAACACTAAAAAGCAGCAAAATTAGACCCTATTTGGCTAGTCAGGGAATTGCTTGGAAGTATCTGCCTGCGTTGGCCCCCTGGATGGGGGGCTTCTACGAGAGATTGATACAGTCTGTAAAACACGCGCTAAAAAGAGTTTTAGGCAATCGGCTTGTCACGGTGCAGGAATTGCAAACTCTGTTAGCCGAAGTGGAGGGAGTTCTGAACAACCATCCACTCGTCTCTGTCGACAGCTCCCTTGACCAAGTTTTGACACCAAATCACCTGCTAGGCGTACAGCTAGGAGCCCTCCCAGTTTTGGAAACTGACCAGGAGGATCCAGATTATTTACCGCCTAAGCAAAAAGGGGCTCAGAGGTTTTTAGACTATTGGCGCACCTCTCAAAAAGCCTTAAATTACTTTTGGCAAATTTGGCGCACGCAGTACTTAGCCAATTTGAGAGAGACGCATTCCAGAAACGCAGCGAAATTGCAGCGAGGGGCTAGCCACTTAAAACCGGTAGTGGGTACAGTCGCATTGCTAAAAGAGAACACCCCCCGGGGACAGTGGAGCTTGGCCCAAATCACTCGCTTAGTGACCGGTACCGACGGCGTATGTAGAGCAGCATACGTAAAGACGCCAAGCGGCAAAGAGCTGCTACGGCCGGTCAAACTGCTGGTGCCCTTAGAGGGCCCGGCAGAATAATGCAGTGTGTACATTCGTATGTTTTAGGCCGTACTCTCCGTCGTCGCAGATCTTGATCACGATTGACGGTGTTCAGTAGGACGGAGGTACGGGCCAGCACACACCCACTGCCTAGACTGCTCCGGCCATTCCGAAACCGCCGCCCAAGGCCGAAGAAGAGTCGGTTGCCAGTCTACTGTGGTGTTGGGGTTTGGGTACCGCCCGGAATGGGTACCCCTTGTTCTGCTCTGTTTTTTATATGTTGTGGGGTTTGGGTACCGCCCGGAATGGGTACCCCTTGTTCTGCTCTTTCTCTTTGTATTTGTGTCTCTCTCTAGGGGTCAGCCCACCGCCCAAAATGGGTGGGCCTTGTTCTTGTTTGTTTCTTGTTAGTTGTTCGTACTTGGTGTGCCCCCCCCGGAGTGTCACACCTAGTGTGATTTTCTCTTAGTACATACTGTAGTAGTGGGCGGCGCACCAAGCCGGCATTTATCGTAGGTTGTGGTTGCGTTGTCTTGCCAGGAGTACTGGCCTAGTTATGTTACTTACACCTGCGGACCAGCGGTCTGGGCTGGTCTTTTATCTGCAAATAAAACGGGGACCGTGCGTGGCTGTAAGAGGAACCTGCCGCTCAGCTAGAAGGGGTCAAGCGTGCGTCCGTCCAACGCTACAGCTCCGATTTTACTAATTTTTGTTTTACTAATAATTTTACTAATTTTACTACTATTTTACTACGATTTTACTAGTAATTACTGTGGGAAACATATATGTTTTATGTATATGTCGTAGGGAGAAAGGGAATTCAGGGAGATTCGGAATCTCCCTAGGGAGAAGTGGAATTCCGTCTCTCCCTAGGGTTTTAGGGAATATGACCTCTATTCCGACACTCCCTAGGGAGATTCAGAATCCGCCCCGCACCCCATAAAAGGTCACTCTACTTGGTGGCTCGTTTGCCCTCAGGCTCTGCGAGAACAACTTTTACAACCTGTCAGTCTCTGGGTCCGGCCGTAATTGGCACCTAATTAGGCAATTAGTGAACAGACCAAAAAGATTACAGTAACAAACCGACAAATGTTTGGTTTTTGATTTTTTTATTGTACGTACGTATTGCGCTACATACAGAGTTGATTACTTACACACAAAACCGCCTCTGGCCAGTCTGCCGCGCTTGCTTTAGAGCAGGCAGAGCGTACAGTTGGTAGGTACCACCAAATTTCAGGTAAGTCCAGGTTCAGGTATCTCTAAAATCCAATTTCAGGTTCAGGTACATTTTTCAAAAGTACCCAGGTGTCAGGTTCAGGTTCAGGTACTTTCAAATAAAGACACAAATTTTCGGCTATGAGCTAAATCAATAGCGCTCCTGTTCCTTTTCTTAAGAAAACGATCCATGTTCAAAGCAAACGAAATTTAGAAACCAACAATTCGAGAAAAACGCAAGACAATTTTTGCGGTATGACGGACCGATCGCCATTATAGTAGGAAACCCCACGCACTCCACGAACGTTCATTTCAAACTCTAAGTTCCGGCATTAAGTTAAGGCTCACACTTACATAAGTTCTACTAGCTGACGTTTAAGCTTACCTTTAACAAACAAACTAAAGCTTAGGCTTAGGCATAGAGGAAGACAAGCTTTCATAAAGGCAATTTATGGATGGGGGCTTTTCCCTATAATCGCCTTCATTTTTAAGTTACAGTACACGTACAATGTAGGTGCAGATAGAGATACATTTGTAATGTGCATTAGTCGCTTAATGCGCACCATTTTTAAGGACAAAACTGTAGAGCGTCAAGCAATACCTGATCTAACCAATTTCTAAAGTTGACAGTATGTGCTACTTGTACCAGGAAGTTTAAGACAAGAAAAACCTGAAAAGTAGGTACCGACCTAGTAGGTGTCAGGTAAGTACTTTTATTTTCAAGTAGGTTCAGGTTCAGGTTCAGGTTCACAATTTTCAGGTTAATACCCAGGTTTCAGGTTCAGGTTCAGGTATACCTACCAACTGTAGCAGAGCGTGCCATCAGAGTTAGCAAGGCCTTTTTACGGTTGGGCCGTAAAAATGCCGAAACTTGTACTGCCTAGTAGTAGGGAACGACCGGAACCGGATTTTTGGGTCCGATCGGAATCGGAATCGGAATCGGAACTCAAGTACAGTTCCGAATCGGAATTTTTCGGAATCGGAACTTTTTTGAAAATCGGCTTAAAATTTTGGAATAACCTGTTTTTGGCAAAGAAACAGTGTTTATGCAACCATCCTTTACAATTGCATGCAAACATCCAGTACAAATCACCATGTCAAACGATAACAATGCATTAAAATCGCCAACCATCAATAGGTAAAATTCAAAGCGCGTAAATTATACTTTAAAAAGAACAAATTTTCAACGTTTTCAGTAGAGTGCGAACTGGTATTGGGTAGTGGGTGTTTTGGGGGGTTTTCCAGGTTTGATATTGGGGCTTTTATGCCCCAATACCCAATACTAATTAGGACCTATAAAAATCGCTCTTAAACTGAAAAACTGACCTGGAAAAAATGGACGATTGACCGATGATTACAGTAGGTATAGAAAGCCGTTTTAGCGTTAATAAACTAAAGGTTAAGAATGTCTTATACTGTTTGCTTTTCTAAGTACAATGGCACAATCTAAGTACTTGGACAATGGCCCAACCAAGCCTCTTCGAAATATTAATCCCCGTGAAAGAAATCCTGTGTACACCACTGGAATGTACCTTTTCACTGAAATGCAATTTTTGGCTCAGTTACGCAAGTATTGGGTATTGGGAGTCTCAGGTATTGGTATTGGGGTATTGAGTTTTTCAGGTATTGTTCGCACTCTATTTTTAAGGCTTCAAGTGACTTCTGTCGCCTTCCAAAATGTGTTTTGCCACTTTAAACGACCGTTCACTGGCTTTGATAAAAGTTTGTGACGCGTTTGAAGACTGCCGAGTTCTTCAGACTCAGGTGCTTCCACAACGGAGTAGTGCTAACTTTTATTTTTTACTTAGTGGGATTACAGTAGGTTATGCATTACTAAACTATGTAGATTGTCGATTGCACAGCAAAGAAGACACGCAATAGTATGCAAGAAATGTGTTTGATTTCCTAAAAATTTAGCAAAAGTTCCGAAAAATTCCGAGACCTCTGAGTTCGGAATCGGAATCGGAATCGGAACTGCCAGTTCCGATCGGAATCGGAATCGGAATCGGAATTCCGGTCGTTCCCTACCTAGTAGTGATAGAGCAGAATACGATTTGTGGAACCCAACTATCAGGGGCTCAGGTTGAGCAGCTGTAGATAGAAGGCGTCACGGCCAAGTTGAAGTGAAAGTTAAAGAAAAAAGTTCTATGTAGAGCAGGTACTATGTTTAATTAATATTGTATGTAAAGTTTATCACGGGACTCTGCGTTCTGTCAATAAGCGGAAGCCGTTTTGGTATGTCTGAACTGCCGCAGCTGCTGGAGAGTGCAAAATTGCGGTTTTTTGGGACCTTGAGCGTATTTTAGTGCCCACCTGCTCCCAAAATTTGCGCTCAGACCCCTGTGGCCAGAGCCCCAACCCCCTCCCCCTTCGGCGAATGACCTGTTGCATGTATGCTAAGTTGTGCTTACTAATATTTAAAAAAGACGCCAAGTTTTAAGAGGAAAGGAAACGTGTGACAAATCCTTGAATTTAGAGTTTCCACGGTTTATGAGTGACATCAGTTGTGTTGTATGCTCAGGCTATCTGTTTGTGCTTCCAGTGTATGTCTATTATGATTGAATCTGAATGCTACTAGACTTCTTCTGGAAGTGAACATTCGACTAAATTTTTAGCAGGAAAGTGCATATCTCTTGCCTGTCAAAAACATACTGTGCTGCAATTCTTTGATGGAAGGAATTTATCAAGTTATTAAGCCTCAAGTTAGTCTAAAAACCTGGATTAGAAAGCTGGATGCCTAAACAGTATACTGTAGAGCCAAAAAAAGTGTTCAGTGAAATTCCTGAATGTTTCTGAGATTATGCATTATGCATACGCAATACGCAAAATACGCATTAGGTTTTGCAATGCGTATACGCAAACTCATACGCATTTGTAATTGGAATGCCTATACGCATACGTTTTAAAACATAAATATGTTTGTTTTTGGGAAAACATGTATGTTTATGTTTCTCAATATGTTTTCATGTCAAATCTGTTTTGTATTTGTATGTTTTGAGGCCAATATGTTTCTGGAAACATATACATATTTTTACTATAGGAATTCATGATTTCAAGACTTTTGGCTGCTGTTTGACAGTAAACTTTTCCAAAATCTGACTTTCACTTAAACTTATTGAATCTTAGTATGCTATCTAAATTGTTACAAACCGTTTTAAACAGGAAATTCAGAATCTCAAGCTTGAATTATCGAAAATTAAGACAAAATTTAAGTGAATAAGCGACTTTTACACAAATATGTTTTATGTTTAAAAATATGTGCATATTCAATTTTCAGAAACATATAGCTATATGTCAGGGATGTGAGGTGGGAAAAAAACACCGGAAAAAAAACTGTTTTTTTTTTCGGAAAAAAACCGGTTTTTTTCCTAAGGGTCGGAAAAAAACATAAATCGCGGAAAAAAACTCAAGCTAAAAATAGCTAATTTACGTCATTTTTCGTTTAAAAAATGGACTTTTGCTATGTATAATAGGCCATACTGACTCAAAACTGTTAGAAAAACAAGAAAAAAGACCAAATTTGGCATGAAAAAACAAAAATGCAAACTGCTGTAAGAAAATTTGCATATAGCGTTATTTATGGAACCTGTCAGGCACTGTTTCATGCCTGTTTCGTGATTTATATCAATGTAACACGTGTATTTCTGGTCTAACAAGACTGAGGAAGGCGCTAGAAAGCGTTAGGAATCATAAAACCAGCCTAGGATACTCAGAACTTGGGCTGGAGTTTTTTTCCGCGATTTAGGAAAAAAACCGGAAAAAAACCGGAAAAAAACTGGAAAAAAACAGGCCGAGGTTTTTTTCGGAAAAATATACAACCCTGTATATGTGTTATTTATATATTTGATTGGCGAAAAACATATATGTATAGTTATATTAATATGTTTTAAAAATTTCGATATTTTCCCACTGTACTAGTAATTAGGAGCAATGTTGCATCATTGGTGCCAAGATCTTATGAGTAATTAATGTTCGTGCTAAATAGTTGCTAAATTTGATCATGATACAAGGTTCTCAAGAACTTTAGAGACAAAAATGTTTGAAATTCGATTGACAAAAGTGCTCGCACACATCTTTTATTGCAAAATTGATCAAGAATTTAGCTGAAATTAACCAAAAACTACTAAAATAGTAGTAAAATTTCCATTTTACTATTGACGGTCTTTGTAAATTTAACTTAATTTTTACTTTACTATTGGCTCTTAATTTTACTTTTTACTATTATTTTACTACTAGTAAAACACCACTAGTATTACTATTTTTGTTTTACTATACTATAGTAAAATAACAGTACTTGTGGACTGTGCGAAAACGACGTTATCGGTTTCTGGAAAGGATATTTTTGGGTACTAAAAACACTAAAAATCGTAAAAGTCGCAAAAAGTTGCTAATTTCGGCTCAAATACAGCTAAAATGCATTTAGTTTCACACACGATTTTAGAAATTTTCGTGTTTGAGAGTGATGTCAAAAATTAATTTAATTTTAATTGAAATTCCAATAATTGGACCGTTTTTTAATTTCAATTCAATTAATTTAATTTAATTGAAATTCAAAAGTTGGGCCATAATTTAATTTTAATTTAATTGAAATTCGCCTCAAATATTTCCAATTATTTCTGGTGGTGAATGAAACGAAATGCATAAGTATTAGAGGCGCTAATGACTTCAAACAAAAACCTATTTAGTTTTTGTCACCATTTTATACTGTTCTGTCTTTGTTTTGAAATATTTTACGATCTGCTTTTCATTTCGCAGTTAAATAAACCAAAACAGTGATTCTTGGATGTATGGTGGGTTTACTCCCCCTTTCGGCGAAGGTACTTTGGAAGTGGTGTTAGTAAAATGCTGAAAACCTTTATAATCTGTACTGAATTGAAATGAACTAACTGTAAATTTCTCCCAGAATACCATTCTATGCGTTTTTCAAAGTTAACATTTTAAAATTTTCTTGTCAGGTTGGCAGCAGCCCAGCCAGGTGTCTCTAAGCTTTTACATGGACATTTTTCAAAGTCCTGGGTATGTCAGTAACATGTCACTGTATGTTAAGAGCAAAAATATGGCAATTTTAAAAATAAATTGGAAAAATAATTAAAAAAATTGCATAATTGAAATTTTCCATGGCTGCATAATTTAATTAAAAATATGACTGTAATTGAAAATAATGGAAAACCAGTTCAAATAATTCAGTTTAGTTTAATTGAAATTAAAAACTGGGTCCATAATTAAATTGTAATTTAATTGAAATTCAAATTACATAGTCTTACATCACTAGTGTTTGGAATTCTAAAAAATTGAAAAAATTGCTCAAAAAAGACTTGCCAGAAAGATCAGAGGGGAGTTGGAAAAAATCGTCTCAATGGTCTCCGATTGGAAGTCTGGCTCTTTCGCGTGGGGGCAGTCCGCCCTCTGTTACATGTATGGTGGTGGACAATCTACCCTGACCTGAATCATTGGAGGACCTAAGAGTTGTCATTTATGTATGCACTGAAAGATATTTATACTAATCCCTTTGCATTCCTTTGTCATTGTTTCTTTTGCAAGTAAAGTGCTCTCCCGTTTCATCTGGTGCCGAGACCAAATTGTGTTGTGTTGTGCACAGTCTACCTCTACTACTACTACCGTACCTTCCTTCGCTACCACTACCGCCACTACTACCATGGTTCGAACCAGGAAACCGACACCTACTCTCACTCGTTCCACCCACCGCAAAAGCAAGACGTCTCCTAAGTCCGGCCACACTTCTCCCGCTGCTTCCCGTTCTTCTTCTCACTCATCTGTGCATCTCTCCGTCAGTCAACTCAACCTTTCCGCTGCACCTTCCGCTCATCCACCTTCAGCTCCCACTACTGCTGAAACTCCTATTGAACAACCTTCTTTGGCACAAGCCCTCCTGCGGCAACTCGAACAACAACGCGAGCACCATCAACAACAACTTGAACAACAACAACAACAACAACGCGAGCACCATCAAGAACAACGAGAGCAGATGCAACAATTCATGCTGGCTCACCAGCAGCAACAACAACAAATGTTTCAACTTATGGCCAATCTTCAACAGCGCCCGTCTGCTCCACATCCCCTACTTTCCGTCACCCTTCCGCGTCCTTCAATCTACTGCTTCAACCAATCGGCCAATGACGTCTCCTTCGCTCGCTGGTCTGCTGACGTCGCCTCTTTCGTGCAACAGTCCGGTCTCCCGTGGCGCAAGGTGTTGGATGACGCTCTCGACCCTCCCGCTCAACAACAGTTCCGTTCGCTTCCTGATGCCCAGACTACCACTCTTGCTGTCGCGCTCACTCATCTCGAGCCTCTCCTTCAACCAGCCGAGTCCCCAATTCATATCGCTCTCTCTCTCCTTCAACACCAACCAAGCTCTGACGTGATCAAGTATTCCCACCATTTCAAGCAGCAGTTCTCTCGTCTCCCTGACGCCGACACCCTCGTCTCCGCTCTCTACGTCAATCAGCTTCCTCATCACGTTAAGAAGCACCTGATTCACCACCTCTCCGATCCCGCTCAGCCTCACGACATCCACTCGGTTACCACAGAAGCTATCAAGTACTTCAACACCGAGCAGGCAATCAACAATTCTCTCAATAGTCGTTCGCCTTCCCCATCAACGCCGCAGCCAAACAACTCCGACAGTTCCCCTCCAAGATGTTACAACTGCAACAAAGCCGGCCACTTGGCTCGTCAATGTCGTTCGCAACAAGTCTCTACCAAGCCAGCTCTCAAGTCCACTCCCGTCTCTCCTATTCAACCAGTTGTTCGCCGTACCGCTGTTCTCAACTCCCAGCCGTGCTCTCCTTCCCCCTCACATGCGGACGCTTGTCAGGCGCAGAGACAGCCCAATCGACACTCGTCCGCGGGGAGTGATCACCAGTTTTCGCCGGTCGCTACCAGAGTTCCTGGCAGGGTCAAATGGTTCGATCCCCTCATTGGTTATGGCTTCATCACGCGCTCGGACACTCACCAGGACTGTTTCGTTCACTCATCCTCTGTGCTCTCTCCACATTCCTCTCGTTCGGCTCCCCAATTATTCTCTGGTGAAGAGGTCCATTTTGATGTCACTCCTGATCCATTGGACCGATCCGATCGCGCTGTCAACGTCTTCCCCTATGGTCTCTCCGGGGGGAGTGATGAAAGATATTTATACTAATCCCTTTGCATTCCTTTGTCATTGTTTCTTTTGCAAGTAAAGTGCTCTCCCGTTTCAGCACCTACAGTATAATTATAGTACAAATTCTAAACTAAATTAGATGCTCAAATGAACAAGCAATGTTTGTAATTTCTGATTAATGGAAAATTAATGTTTTTGTTTGTTTAGCTTTCTAATCGACTGTTTGTTGGAATAGAGTAAAGGGCCAAGCCTCGATGGAACCAGAGACTGACTCTTAAAATGTATTTTTTTTTCAATTTTGCTGTCATTTCCGTAAATGATCACCAAGAAACCTGAACTTTGTAGACTACCTGCCAAAGAGCAGCGAATTTTGCCATTAAAATTTCATACATACGTGTAGGATTGAGTCAGTCTTGAGAAAATAAAAAATTCCAGAATGAAGGGTTGTCGAAAACAGATCTTTCAGATATTCTTCGTTTCCTCAAACCACCATCACTGTCTATACATTGTAGATGAAACTATAGCATACAAAATTTCAAGCATTTTTTGCACAAATTTTCAGGCTTATGTGATCAATATTTGCGGAAGTGGCAGAAAAAAGAAATGATGCCATATTTTTGGGACACTCTGTAATTGCTTCTAAATGATCTGAACTGATTTGATAGTCAGGCTTCTTTGGGCATACTGTACCTGATCAACATGCTTCCTCCAATCAACAGTATTTGAGTCGGGCCGGACTTGCTTTCTTTACCTAATAACTGTTTATAGGGGTCTGCGGTCACGACCTTTCCATTAGATTTTCTTGATACAGCATACACAAAAAGGCAGAATATTGCTATTGAAGCAATAGCGGTCAGGCTTATCAACACCAATTTAGCTGGGTTCACCATGAGAGAGATACAGGATTGGTGAGATTGAACGACTCAACAATAAAGTTCTAAAAGTCTTATTTGTGCGCAAATTAGGTTTACTTACAATGAGTGAAGGTACCCAAATTGAACAGGCTAATAACGCCCCCGCTCCTGGCATACAAATATCGCGTTGTTATTGCTGCATCGCTAAACGTAATTGATCAGTTGTTGAACTCCCAATTACATTAGATTATCCCTATGCAGCGTACCGATGGGGCAGTTGTTATTTGGCAGTCAGAAGAACAGAAACACAAAACGGCAAATCGAGTGGACGGTTTAAACTTTAAAGCTGATGAGCTACACCTAAAAATGTTGTGAACTTGTATTGATGAGGAGCGTGAGAGTTTTACAGAGTTTGTTCACCTCTCCGAACTAAAGCAAAGTTTATGAGTCAGGAGAGAAGGGCAGATTTTAATCAAGAGCTGGAGCTGATCATTTGTTGGGATTCAATGAACTCAGGCTTCATTAATAATATCGCGTCAGACGAAGATTTGCTTTTGACAGGGTGCAAAACACTTCAACCCGCCTGCTGAACCAAGTGTGCAATGATAATCTATGGCCAACGAAACGTCCTTCCAAAAAAACAACCCCGGAGATTTTTCGCTGTAGCAACCGCAAATCTCAACCGATTTGAATGAACCCTTCTTTTAAATGAAAGACAAATAAATTCTTTAAAGAATGCTGAAATTTTTATGAATGTACTCTGCTTAGGTCCTGAGATATGCACTGATATGTACGAGCCTGAACGTACATTTTCCCTCTTGTCTGTTATGTCGGTCGGCCCTGTCAGTGTTTATTGATCGTCGAAGAGTCGACCCTTATATAAACCGGCTCTTAAAATGGCGATTTTCAGTGGCCTTACTGAAAAAAGTGCTAAAAACGCATTTAACTGTACATGTGCGTTTATTTGGAATTGGCAACTGCTTTCTGGCCGAGCGCGGTCTGTCCGTGAGTTGATTTTTTGCACTGATTCTTCAACACCAACTGATAATATCATCTTTCTATATTGAAACTCATGCTTCTAGCCCCGATTTATGAGATTTTAACCCATTTTTCATCATATTTTTTATCTTTTCCTGGACAAAATATTTTATCTTAATAAACGCCCATGGGCGTTTATTTGGAAAGCCTTTCCAAATAAACACTCAGGGACCACTATTTCGGGGGGCGTTTATATGGAAAAACCCGGTACCCCATCTCCACTTCCTAGTCTGTGCTGGTCACATCTCAAGATGGCGTGTGAACACAAAACCTCACTAAATACTAAATACGTGTTGTTAATGTTCAGCTTGTTGCAGACCAGTTGGACACAGGCGCGGTCGTGGGTTTCGGTTTCCTCTCGACTCAGAACGTTCTTAGCAGGAAAGCCAACCACCACCAAATTAGCGCGCTTTTCTCGACGCAGAGCATTCTCTTCGACCGCCTTTCTAACAGCGTCAATTAGATTGCTGAACTGTTCGTCGGACAGGGTCCGCGAAGGCGGAGCAGTCACAGCACAGTTACAGTGGGAAAATATCGAAATTTTTAAAACATATTAATATAACTATACATATATGTTTTTCGCCAATCAAACATATAAATAACACATATAGTTATATGTTTCTGAAAATTGAATATGCACATATTTTTAAACATAAAACATATTTGTGTAAAAGTCGCTCATTCACTTATATTTTGTCTTAATTTTCGATAATTCAAACTTGAGATTCTGAACTTCCTGTTTAAAACGGTTTGCAACAATTTAGATAGCATACGTACAACGACTCAATAAGTTTAAGTGAAAGTCAGATTTTGGAAAAGTTTACTGTCAAACAGCAACCAAAAGGCTTGAAATCATGAATTCCTATAGCAAAAATATGTATATGTTTCCAGAAACATATTGGCCTCAAAACATATAAATACAAAACATATTTGACATGCAAACATATTGAGAAACATAAACATATATGTTTTCCCAAAAACAAACATATTTATGTTTTAAAACATATACATAAAACATATATGTTTCCCACAGTAGTCACAGTCATTTGGTGTGCGCAGCTGAGCGTTTTCTTCCTTCCTTCCCTCTTGTTCAAGCAGCAGCAGACGGACTCCAAATCAGCCAGTCGGCAATTTACTCTGGCACAGTTTTCGCAGGCTGTAGCCATCCTTTTTAGAACAGAAGGAGGAGTTACTTCAGGAGCAGAACGTTTCTGGCGTTTCGACTTTCCACTCATGTGTTGGGCTTAGTTAACAGTCAAGGAAAAAAGGGGCCAGTGTACATTACAGCAGAGAGAGAGAGCCACAGAGCGGCCAAATTGGCCAAACAGTCCAAATACCAGCTGCTTGGAGGGGGCTCAGACCCAGATGTAATAATAAGTATTACACTGAGATTTTTCGGGTTGATAGTTTCTACTTTATTGGAATCGCTGAGGAAACACAGATTTGCACTCCATAAAATCGATATTATTTTCTGTGCATACTTGTTTGCAGGGTTGTATATTTTTCCGAAAAAAACCTCGGCCTGTTTTTTTCCAGTTTTTTTCCGGTTTTTTTCCGGTTTTTTTCCTAAATCGCGGAAAAAAACTCCAGCCCAAGTTCTGAGTATCCTAGGCTGGTTTTATGATTCCTAACGCTTTCTAGCGCCTTCCTCAGTCTTGTTAGACCAGAAATACACGTGTTACATTGATATAAATCACGAAACAGGCATGAAACTGTGCCTGACAGGTTCCATAAATAACGCTATATGCAAATTTTCTTACAGCAGTTTGCATTTTTGTTTTTTCATGCCAAATTTGGTCTTTTTTGTTGTTTTTCTAACAGTTTTGAGTCAGTATGGCCTATTATACATAGCAAAAGTCCATTTTTTAAACGAAAAATGACGTAAATTAGCTATTTTTAGCTTGAGTTTTTTTCCGCGATTTATGTTTTTTTCCGACCCTTAGGAAAAAAACCGGTTTTTTTCCGGAAAAAAACAGTTTTTTTCCGGTGTTTTTTTCCCACCTCACATCCCTGCTTGTTTGATAAACATTAGATCTAACATTATTTAAACAGTATTTTCTAAGAAATATCTAAGTCACCATAAGTTTTACTAACAGACATGATTGCTATTTGTAATTTCAGCCAGATATTGCAATGTACCTATGGTGTTGTGATGGGCACGAAAATTAACTTTTGTACTAGTACGTAAATTAAAACATGAACTTTTAATTTTGGTATTGAACAGAAATACGAAAATTAGTGAAATTAAATAACGAAAATGAAACAAACACGAAAATTAAATTGAGCTAATACTAAAATAAATTTTGGTTACGAATTTTAAGTTACGTTTCAGAAGTAAATAACAGTATAAGTGCTGCATTATTGGCAAGTTAACGGTTTCTAAAGGTGCAAAAGCACATTAGTTTAACAAACCAAATGCATTTTTGTCCTAATTTTGTAAGTAATTGTGGCAGCAAGCATTTTTAACTCATTTAGATTTAGTCGTACGCATCGTGCAACTACTAAAGAGTCGGATCGTAATGTGAATACTGCACTTTTGAATCACTCCTGTAACAGGGTGTAGTACCTGATAGAAAAGTATTTCTTTACGTATGTACTGTGCTTGTATGTTTAGGCATGGAAAAACGATCGTCAAAGCCTGCTAAAGGCTAAGATTAACAACAAAAAGGTGTTTGATTCCAATTTTGGTGTGCATAAGTGGAATTACAGGCTCTAAGAAGGCAGATGTGCAAGAACTATGTGCCTCATTGCAGTCTGAAACCGTGCCGCAAAATACGAAAATTAACTTTAAGGCAATAAAATCAATTCCTAACATCGTAACGAAAATCAATTTTCCTACTTGTACGAATATGAATAAGACATTTTGATTTTTGTATCAACCAAAGATTACGATAATTAAAATTGCCAAACATTGATTTACCGAATACGAAATTTAATTTTTGTGCCCATCCCTAGTATGGTGGTGTGTTTGAGTTGATGACTATAAATTATGTATTTTCGGAGGGGCTGGTGTGATTGACGGAATTCTCCAAGCAACAACAGCTCTATAAGCCAATCTAAATATCACAATCAGAGCATGCAATAGAGCAATGACACTGAGTCCAATCCACAGGTCTAGCTGCCCTCCCAAATCACCCAAAAAAGATGAAAAACTGTTAGCATAGACTGCTTTGAACACTGGGTAGTGTTGAATCTGTAATGTCAATATATAAATTAGTATATCAAACATAACGTGTCACCTTACGCTTACCGGCTTCCTTTGTACACTGATTGTTTGAAAAAGGTAACGATTATAACGCCGACTGGTAACATCTATTTTAGAGGATTCAATTTCACAAGCCATTGCTTTGCAATGCAATGAGCAATTCCGTTTCAATGTGTTCGACTCGGTTGTATGGTCACTCAAAAATCCGTTCTTGCCAAGAAGCAAACAGACCCCAGCTTTGTTGAAATGTAGTCTACCGAGCTCTGGCAATTTTGAGTAAAGTGGCCAGGAAACCCGCTGACATAGGTTCTGCATGGCACGCAGGATGCATCTGTTTATGCAATTCAGCACTGCAGTGTGGTTGACACAGCTGCTGCAAAAAGGGAGGAGGTTGTCAAAAAGAAAGCAATTTTCTACCAGCTTTAGTTAGAGCTTCAGCTTCAGTTAGAGCCATGGCAGACCGATTGGCTGATCGCCAGCCGAGAATATACCACCGAGTCATGTATTGTAAAACTTGGACTTCTAAAAACTTCTAAAAACACCGATTCCAATCAAATATCAGCAATGGAAAAGCCAAATTCAATTTTCAAAGGCTTTTAAGCTGATTTTAAACTAAAAATTAGTGATTTCTGGACCATCTTGCTAATACACTGAAGCCGCTACCATATAGTGCTGTTTAGAGTACCCCTTATTTATAGTATCCCGGTATAAATAGTAAACATTAATTCAATATTTTAATTCAGTAATATGGTTTTGGTTAATAAAAAGCATGACAAATATTAAGTCACAATTAATTCGTTCCCGAAGTCAAAACACCCACGAACATCCCACACAAACATCCTAACAGTATTATGAATTACAGTATATTCTCGCTCTCGCGACAAAACTAGTGCTTTGCTTAGCACCTCTTCATCAAGTATGGCCTTCAGCTCTTGAATAACAGTTCACTGAGCGTTTTCCAAAGTTCGCACGCACCTTCCATTCTGGATTTGACATGAAAGACTCAGAGATTTATTTCGGTGGCGACCAGCCAATCGATTAGGGGCGGCGGGCTCTTTCAGACATACATGTAGTTGGGGGGAGTGGGGGGTATTTCCCCCCAGGCCCGATTTTCGGACAAAATTCCCCCCAGCCGGATTCTGGGGGGGGGGATTTTTTTGAAACCCTATTTTGGGTTTCTAAACCTGCAAACTGGGTTCCAAAAGCCCTGATTAGGGTTTCAGAGATCCTGAACAGGGCTTTGGAACCCCAATTAGGGTTTTAGAAGCTCTAAATAGGGTTCCGGAACCCTAATTTGGGTTACTGAAACCCTTGGGTTTCTAAAACCCTAAATAGGGTTCCGGAACCCCAATTTGGGTTACTGAAACCCTAATTTGGGTTTCTAAAACCCTAAATAGGGTTCCGGAACCCTAATTTGGGTTTCTGAAACCCTAAATAGGGTTCCACAACCCTAATTTGGGTTACTGAAACCCTAATTTGGGTTTCTGAAACCCTAAATAGGGTTCCGGAACCCTAATTTGTGTTACTGAAACCCTAATTTGGGTTTCTGAAGCCCTAAATAGGGTTCCGGAACGCTAATTTGGGTTTCAAAATCTCTAAAGAAGGTTCCAGAAATGCATTTTAACTGTATTATGTCGAATAAAATGGGTTTTTTTGCACGTTTTAAAGCAAAATTAGCTTTTTTTGCACTTTTTAAATAAAAAATAGGGTTTTTTGCATGTTTTAAAGCAAAAATATGGTTTTTAACGGTATTTTTGCACTTCAGACAGGATTTTTACCCGATTTTTAGTCCTCAAAACCCTGTTTTGAGCCCAAAAAAAGGTCGCTGAAACCCACTTTTGGACACCAAAAAAAGGTCGCTGAAACCCTATTTTGGATCAGAAAAATTCCCCCCCCCCCAGCGGAAAACCCAGCTACATGTATGCTTTCAGATGAGATGAAACCGAAACAGATAAGATCAGTGGGCTCAAACTAAAGCTGGAACTAAATTCCCCTTTTTTGGACATCCTGTATCCTGTTGTGCTAGTAAAGTCCATAAATTTGGGCCACATTGATAAAGACTGACAAACATTCGATGGAACATTTTTTGAATCTAGCCCGCTTTGCCGGCACAGTTGGTGTAGTGGTTTAGGCCGCAAAGCCACTGTGCGCGCGGTCGAGCGTTCATCCACGCGGCGAGCCAAGTTGCTTGCCGCAAAGAGTTGGTGGTCGGCACAAAGCCCAACCCAGGCCACCGAAAGCTGGTGACAGCCAGTAAGTAAATGGGAACCGACTGGAGCTGCCGACCTAAAGCTACAATAGCAACCACACATGTGTTGGGACATATGGGAATGGAGACAGCTACCACTGAGACCCGCCCAGACCAACACTGAGCATGTGTGCCGGCTGGTGCGAAGGCAGAAAAGACAGACAAACGGAAAGACAGGATGTGGGTGTGCGTGATGGGACCGCAATATGGCCTAACGGCCTAAATCCATCCACCCACCCTAGACCGCATTAGTTTTGGGTTTAATTACCTGGAAGTTTGTCTCTTGTTGTAGAGTGCAGTAGTTTCATGCTGAACCTCATTTCGTACATATTTAACCATAGGAGCCCGGCGCTCATTAATATTCAAGTGAGTTAGGGTGGGAAAGATGCGTTTCTGTCTAGATCTGCGTGCACTGGCAGAAATGAACCAATGAGGCGTATTGTTGCTAAGTAAATTATAATTTTAATTATATTAAAGTGAATTTTTGCCTTAAGTAAATTATAAGTATAATTTTAATTATTTTAGTTTAGAAATTTGCTAGCACAAGAAAATTGTTTGGTAAGTAAATCATAATTAAATTATATTTAAAACAAATTCACTTAGCAACACAAAGCGGCGTCTTGTTCTTGTATAAGTAAATCGAGCAGGGATACAGGTTGATACAGTATATGTAATGATTGAGAACAACATGGATGGATGGTTAATATGCATTTGGTCAGACCTGTTGTTCGTTTGTCAACAGCGAAACAATATTTATGACGATAAAATTATTCTTCATCATATGGATTAAGTTCATGACCACATATTGTTGGGATGTGTCTGCTGTCTGACAGCAGTGCTTAATTTATTGCTGTCATTGAAACAATGCAGTTTTGAGGGATAAGTGTTGGTAGGCTTGAGTTGAAACAAAGTCAACCATGTCACCAATGGTTACATTCATGCCTTGGAGTGTTCTATGCAAATGCTCACAATCGCTGCTGCTTTTATTGTCTGAATCAACTATACATCTGGCTTCAGCAATATTCAGTGCTCTTAAACCTGCCGAAAGTATTGCATTATCTGGGGGAAATAAAACAAATAAGCTTGAGTTATTGTTGGTCGAATACCACTCTTTTATTTGCCAACCTAGCATGCTGTAGTTTAGCTGGCCTTTCAGTTGTTTTGAGGCTTCCAATTATTTCATGTCGTTCAATTCCGGTAGGAATGAAGGATGCATTAGCATCAGCTCTAGAGAGTAACACTCTGCAAACAGCTTCTGCAACTGATTTCGATAGAAGTGAACCAGCAACAAGTTTCCTTTCTCCAGGCCGCTTGTCCAATATCGAAGCTCTTCACGTTGGGCCCGGTCGAATGCTTAGACTCTTATTTTAATTACTGGTTAAACATACCAGTGTTACACAAATCTCCTATAGAAGCTATTCCGGTAACTGCTGTAACACCCTTAGATATGCGATGCTGATTGAAAAGGTGTTATAAAGTGCAATTGCAACCAGAAGCCCACCACCAAGCAGACCACGTAGTGATGTAAAAAATTAATTTAATTGTAATTGAAATTCGCATAATTGACCCGTTTTTAATTTCAATTCAATTAATTTAATTTAATTGAAATTCAAAAGTTGTGCCATAATTTAATTGTAATTTAATTGAAATTCGCCTGGAATTTCAATTATATTTTCAATTATTTCCTGTGGTGAATGTAAGGAAATGTGTAAGTGTTAGAGGCGCTAAGGACTTCAAATATAAACCTATTTAGGGTTTGCCACCTCTTTATACTGACCTCACTATGTTTTGTAATATTTTATGATCTGCTTTTTGTTTCATAGTTCATAAAAGCCAAAACAGTGATTTTTGGATGTATGGTGGGTTGACTGACACCCCCTTTTTGGCAAAGGTACCTAGGAAGTGATGTTGCTCAAAAATGCTGGAAACCTTTAGATTATGCACTGATATATAGTAATAATGAACTAACTGTAAATTTCCCCCAGAATGCCATTTTATGCGTTTTTAAAAGGCAACAATTTAAAATTTTCTCGCCTGGTTGGACAGCAGGCTAACCAGGTGTCTCTAAGCTTTTACATGGACATTTTTCTAAGTCCTGAGTCACTGTCACTGTTTTTTTTAACGGAAAAATTACAATAATTTTCAACAAATTGAAAAAATAATTGAAAAAAATTGCATAATTGAAATTTTCCGAGGTTCCATAATTTAATTGAAAATATAATTGTAATTGAAAATAATGGAAAACTATTTCAATTAATTTAATTTAATTTAATTGAAATTAAAAACTGAGCCCATAATTTAATTGTAATTGAATTGAAATTCAAATTCCATAATTTTACATCACTAAGACCACGCCACCACACACACAGAAGGAAGACAAGGCCGAAGGAAATGCCAAGGACATAGACACCACCCCCTGCCACTTAGATTTATTTGTTCCTTTGTTTCTTTTTGTTATTTGTCTGCTAGGCGAACCTCCCGCTGGGGAGGATGTTATAAAATGCAATTTTGTCATGTACCGTGTAGTGCTGTTTATAGTACCCCCTATTTATAGTACCCGGGGTACTTTAAATGGAAACAGATTTTTGTTCTGAAATGAGCTGTTATAAATGCAAAACGTGCGAAAAATACAGTATTTTTGGTGGTAAACCTTGTTTGTATGAAGAAAAACAGTAGATAATGCAATCATAGAGGTTCTGATGTATGTGTATGTACATAACCTATTTTTTACATCAAATCGGTAAGTTGAGCAAAGAACTTTACATACTATTGTTAGTTTCTTGTAGAGCAGATTTCGTAGGTGCCATATATAGTACCCGGGTACTATAAATGGATTCAATTTTATTTTCGCAAAACCCTAAGTGCCATATATAGTACCCTACCCGGGTACTATAAACAGCACTATACGGTCATTGCACGTTGCTATTTTGCATAAGGCAGCTCTGCTTGCTGCAGCCAGTCTGCAAACTGGTTTTAGTTTACGATGCGCCTAGCCGCCGCTTTTGTCTGGTCAATTGAGCGAAAAACTGGTTGGTCGTTACGCAACGAGTGTCTGGTTGTGTTCAATTCAAAGGAGTCTAAAAGACCACTTTCACTAACGGTCAGTAGTAGGCAACGTCGTCTGGGCTTCCTAGTCATCGTCGCGGTCAATCCAATTGATTCTGTGTCGACCAGTGTGCGTCAGCACAATTTTGGTGCCAAGGGCGAAACTACAGCGTTCGTGTGTTTCAGTTCTCACTTCACTGGTCACTGGCCGCCCATGTCTCGGCGCTTCACCACTACCGTTCGGTTAGTCCTTCTTTGCAATTGCTTTGCTTAGGTACCCTATTTCTGGGGATGGCTTCTGGTTTTTCTGTTTCCCCATTGTTTCCGAATTTGGGGGAAGGCTCTGAATTGGCACGGTGGCGCAGGGTATAGGAGCTCGCGGCCACCTAAACCCAGCCCCCCAGCTCTTCTGGGAGCCAATTGGCCGGCTGAGATGGCCTGCGCACACCTGTTTAACCAATGACGCCCGCCAGGGTGGGTGTGCGCCCCAGAGGTTGGTAAACAACAGGAGACCCTCGGCCCCAGTGGCCGGCCTCAGCTAGTGTCAATTAATTAGCTGTTCATTGGACACCCAATTAGCGCGCTGCTGGGGCGGGATTAGCATTAATCAATTGGTGACCCCGGCTCAGCATTACACTGCGCCACTGTGGGGTAGTCCTGCTGAAAACACTCATAGCAAAGCTCCTCTAAATAAAGAGCAGGGTAAAGTGGATCTGTCTGGCTATCAGTCTAATTTCATTATGCTGTTGAATAAATTTTCTGACGTTGAGCATACTGTCTTGTGTTGCAATCCTGTTGAATTGTTGCCTTGTGAGAAATCTGATTTGGAATCTCTGTCTCAGACTTTGAACGTGTACAAAAAAGGGCACAAATTTGCAAATTTCTGTTGAAACTTTGTCGGAAATGGGGGGGTCTGGCTTAAGTCGGGTGGGGGCAGACCCCCCCACACCCCCCTGTTACATGTATGGTTGGAAGTAACATCCGGCTTTTGTATTTCTTGAGTAAGAGCTGTTTTTATGAGACCATATGATTTTCGTATTTTCGTTTAAATTTCCTGCCAAAATTTGAATTTTCCCGAAAAAATGCTGGCACAGTTAGCCAGAGCCATTGGACACCTACTGTGCGTAATTTGGTTCAAATTGGCAGAGAATTGATTGGAAATGGGTAATTTTAGTGAACCTCAAAAATGTTAGCTTTGGAAATGAATACATCTCGATGTTTGCCAACTTTGAAAATCGGATTCTCGCGCGTACTTTGGCGAGGGTTTTGAAACTTCTACATAAAATTGCACTATATTGGGTCTATAAGCGGCTGAGATTTCATGGCGTAGCTTTTGTATTTCTTGAGTAAGTGCAGTTTTTATTGAGACCGTATGATTTTCGTATTTTCGTTTAAATTTCACGCCAAAATTTTAATTTTCGAAATTTAAGCGAATATGTGATTATCATAAAATGGTCTCATAAAAACGGTTCATACTCAAGAAATACAAAAGCATACGCTATAAAAGCTACGCCCGTGAAAACTCAGCCACTTATAGAACCAATATAGTGCAAAACACTGACGGTTTTGAAACTTCGGCATAAAAACGTACTATATTCGGTCTATAAGCGGCCATGATTTCACCACAATAACTTTTGTATTTCTTGAGTAAGAGCTGTTTTTATGAGACCAAATGATTTTCGTATTTTCGTTTAAATTTCCCGCCAAAATTTGAATTTTCGTGCGGAAACTGTAAAACAGGTAGCTGGACTAATTGGGCACCTACCCTCCAAAATTGGTTCAAATTCGTTGAGAATTCAGTGAAAAAGAGATTTTAGTGAACCCGAAAAAGTGGAGAAGACATTTTTTGTGCACTACCTTTACACGACAGGACAGCGTTTCCTTTCTGCTCTCAACCATTTGCAATTTGCTCTTTTTGTTGTTTTACCTGTCATAATTTTTGTTGAAACGTACCGTTATCAGGCTGACAGGAGTAAAGGTGGTTCAGTTTCTGTTTGTCCAAGTCACTTAGACCACGTCGCTGACCCATTTGTGCACGAGCTTTCGCATATGCAATGTGCTCACCAGTAAACTTGGGTGCCAACACAATATAGCGAGGGTCTTTTTCTCTTCCAAGGAACTGTCTATAATGAGTAATACTGCCATAGTCATAGTCACCAAATACGTTGTATTTATAGTTAAGA